>APFE031194932.1:0-27628 GCA_000404065.3 Pinus taeda | reverse complement strand
TTATTTCATTTTTAATTCTAAGTCACAAATTTAATTTTTTTAAAATTTAGATTTTTTTTTTTTTTATAGATTTTTAATGCTTAGAACTTTTCTTTTATTTTTTATTTTTTAATTTTTTTATGACTTTTTTTAATGTTTTAGATTTTTATATTTTTAAAATGTGTTTAGATTTTAGAATTTTTAAGATTTTCAATTTTTAAATATTATGGATTTTTAAATATTTTTAAGATTTTAAATTTTTTTTAAGATTTTAGATATTTTAAAGTTTAGAATTTTAAATCAAAAAATAAAAATCATAAATTACAAAATAAAAATGAAATGAAAACAAATCAAGTTAAAAGTGAAAATCAAAATCGAATTTTTTTTTTTTGTTACTTTTAATTTTTAAAAGGCCAAACCTATAAAAAAAGAGAAAAAAAAATTGAATTTAAAAAATTTAAAAGGTCCTAACCATTATATACAAAAGAAACAAAATAAAAATATATACACCCTAACCTAAAACTAAACCAAACGCATATAATGAAAATAACAATCGAATGTCTCTCTTATTGTTGTTTGCTGTAATGGAAGAGTAGTAGATTGAGGACTGGGAGGAGCGATGATAGCGGAAGGAAGACAACTGAGTTGCAGGTCGGCGGATTTATGCAAGGATAGAGGGTTTTGGAGCAGCGAGAAGGCTGGGTAGCGTGGAGATGGACAAGAGAAGCTGGAGCAATGGGCAACGACGATGCTGAAGGAAGCTACAATGGTGAAGAGAGCTGGACAGAGGGATGGAAGCTGCGGGAATGATGAGGGAGAAACCCATGCAGACAACAGACAGGGTAGTGGATGTGAAGTGAGGAAATGGCTGCGTGGAGGGAGAAATAAGGCAGCAATGGAGAGGTTTGAAGAACTGGAGGGTTAGGTGGGCAACGATGGAGGGGTTTTGGAGGTCACTGCTAGTGAAGATGAAGGCCAAGGGAAAAACGCGGGGATGGGCAACAATGTTTTTATTTTTATTTTTATTTTTGTTTGCAGGTTGCAGGCTTGCATGGAGAAGCAGCGAGGGCTTGAGCAGCAGATCGAACTCAGAGGGTATGGCAGCAAAAGAGAACTGCGTGAAGAAAAAAACAAACTCAGACAACAAAATTCTCTTTCAAATCTTTTCCAAAAAACCCCAGGCAACAAAGGAACTACATTTAGAAAACGAATTTCGCACCAATATGTTTTAATGCTTCAGATTTTCAGGAAATTTTGATTAAAATGATATATTCCTGCTTAAGATTTTCAGTGAAACCCTCACAAAATTTCTAGATCTAAAAATAACAATTTAAATTTAAAACCCTTGGACTGCAAACCTCTGGATAAAATCCCTGCAAAAATGACTCTGACAAACCCCAAAGATCCAAATCTTACCCTCCAGGGCTGAGATCTGGACTCTACACGGTTTTTTCCTTCAGATCTGTAGCTACAATACAACAAGAAACACCCAAATGATATGTACAATGACCTCGAAAAACTAAAACCCAGAAAACCCATGTCAGAAAATTGAAGATAATTACATATCTATGTACATAAATGGCAGATCTATCAGATCTAGGGAGTGTGAGTCTGACTCCGCTCCCAGATCTGATGATCTGAAGCTCTCAACAGCCAGATCTATCGATTTAGCACAAAAAAATTAAATTTTTTGAATTTTTAAAGGAGCTACCGAGCTCGAAACCCTTCATGCATCACCCATAAAAATATCTTATGATAAGCTTGGGATCAAATTTAAGCTGGGTTCTTTAGAAAACACGGACCAGGAGTTGGCTGGTTCAACCGAGAACTTCCCCGAACGCCTGATGATCTAAAAATCAAGACTTTCCTGCAAAACTCAATTTAACTATCGACATAGAGCGAGAAAGCGATAATAAAATTCAAATTTAATAGAGATATCTGCTATTATATTCAAGACTTAAATTATCATTCAAACTCCAATGACTGAGCAAGATACCTGTACTCAAATCACTCTTCAGAAAGCTATCATCAATGGCTAGAAAAAAGCTATGCATGAAAATGACACATCTTACAGTATCTCCACGAAGAGTAACACCAACAGAAATTTAACCCCAAAGTCTTAATTTATTGCTCATAAAAAGATTACAAAAGAGCTCTTCGCTTAGTACACGATCAAAAGATCGGATGAACTGACTGACAAATGACCTCCTATTTAAAGATAAATCCTCTAACGGCTAGTTCGAGTGATCCTCGTCAAAGCAATCTCTACCGTTGATGAGGATTAAAATTTCTTTTAATTTCATCCGTCGAAATTTTAAATTATTGAGGAAATTCGAATTTTTCAATTAAATGCATTTTAATTAATTCAAAAATTAAAATTTTGAATTAATCTCCCCAAAATTTTGACTTTGACTTAACCTCAGGGACCAAAGGCTTAAAATTTAGGACAATAATTAATTTACCTTAGTCCCTGGACCTCTTAAACTTTAATTTTTTAAGGACCAACGAGTTTTGCCTTTGGAGAATTTAAATTTACCTAGGACCTAGAATTAATTAAATTTCTGGCTTAGGATTTTAATTAAATTTTTGGCTAGTGAATTTAATTAATTAACCTATGAGGGGATAAATTATTTTTCCAACCCTCATGACACTTTACATCATGATTTCACATTTTTTACATCGCAAGGGGGAAAACCCATTTGCAAAAGACCCTCACAGACTACTCAATTCTGTGACACAAATTTAATCCAGCAAACCAAGCAATTTGTAATAAAATAACCTAACCAAATAGTTAGGATTATTTCCAAATCACTTTTACATAGACTCGATCTAGAACACTAGGACTCCCCTAAGATCCCAGTGACAAAATCCACTCTGGCTTTGGGGTGAGGCTAAAGGAAAACTTTGCTGACCATCTGAGAATGGATCGGTGAAACAAAAAACCTCCTGGAATGTAGATTGTCACCAGAAACTTAGGTTTACCTAGGCAATTACATACATGACACGGATCTGCTGAGATTATTTACAATTTACACATGCAGAAAGGGTTTACAATATAACATGATGATCACATTGATCATGATGGTTGAACGACGTGGACACGTCGATCAGGCGCTATCCCTTTTGCGAAAAAGGGGGTGTACTGCTATGGGTCGTTGACACATAGTGGTCAACAAGTTCTATACTACATGACTTTCTTTTTCCCATAAGTACTACTTATGCTTCTAATAAGGTTACCAAGAGCTACATCTTTCTATAGGTGACAATGATAGATCTCTATCTCAACTATCTTTCATGCTTCTTTATAATAATGTCACAAGCTCTTGCTTTCAATCATATGCTTCTATGATGCCATCTCCTAACATGATGCATCTTATCATGCTTCTAATGATTCCTACCATGATAGTTATACTTTACAACATAAAATTTGAAACAGAAAATTGAAAAGAACTAGGTGAGGAAGACTATCTCAATCATAATAGAGATCTTTTACTCCATCCTCCTTGGATTTCTTGAGATTTTTTACTCCATCCTCCTTGGATTTCTTCTTTTCAACTTCTTCCACTTCTTCAGTGACGTGGGTTTCTTCCCTTCCTCTTTTGTTGTTGTCCTTCTTGAGCTTTGGACAATCTCTCTTGTATTGCCCATATTCATGACAACCATAGCATTGAACCTTCAACACGCTCTTCTTATTTTTCTGAGGACCAAGCTTCCCAAACTTACCTTTTCTTCTAGCCATGGCAGCGAAGGTTTGAGCTTGCTTTCTTGATCCTACATTGATTTTTGCCTTCAGCTTGGTTTGTTCGATTTTGCACAGTGACCATAGTTCATTGAATGGAGTAGCTTCCTTCTTCCCATAGATGCTTGATGTGAAGTTGTCCCATTCCTCTGGTAGTGCATTGAGCACTATGGTAGTCATTTCCTTGTCAGACATTATTTCTCCCAACTCTTGGAGTTGGTCTCTTATTTCTGACACCCTCATAAAGTATGAGGCTATTCCTCCTTTTGATATCTTCATCTTGTAAAGCTTGAGCTTCTTCTTTTGGCGGTTCGACAATTAAACCCTTAACATGATCAACGACTTCATTTTCTATGAGGATAAAAACTATCCTCTTCTTCCATGCAAGAAAGTTTGACAACCCAACCAATTTGTTGCTCTCCTTGCAATATGAAGTCATTTTGACAGATTCAAATATAGATAAAAAATACTTGTCAAGTGAAGATACTCCTAGATGTTGAAATCTTAAACTTGATGCCTTCTTGATTTTAATGATGATGTAGATAATAGAAGATGTCTTTCTTCAAAAATGATCCTTAGCTCAAAGGGAGATCACATTGATTCCTTGATGATGATGACAATGCTTTTTCCTGCTTTTCTTCCTTCAAGACAACGCTAGGTAAACTTGTTTCACAACCTCAAATTTCAGCCCTTCTTCAGAATTTTGGCTTGATGTAACAGTTCTGCATTTTTTTTTCCTTTTCTGCAACAACCCTAGTTCACACGTGTGGCTAGAAGATGGACAAATTTGCCTCCTTTCTACTTCGCTTGACTTGACTTCTTTTTCTTGTTATTTTGGCTTGCAAAGGAGACCTTTCTTGGCACAAAACTTGCTGCTATAGAAGGATGTCTTAATACTTCGCACATGTGGAGAATATAGCCCAAAAAAATAGACCGAAAAGTGCTTCGCTCTTCCTTGTGCTAATGATTGTAGAATGTGTGAGATTCACAAGAATGCTTCGAGTGTGGAACCCTTCTTTGGATGAGCTAGGGTTTTGAGGTCTTCTTTGATGCTCTTAATCATTCCCTTTCAATATGATGAGAGGGTTAGGCCTTCTTGATGATTGATGCTCTTGATGTTTCCAAGATGATCTCTTTATGCTTCGACCCTAGAGTATCCTTCTTGATGAAGTCACCTTAGCTCTGAAACCATGTTGAGAAATCTAGGGGGCCACAAGTGTAGGCCTCTTACTTTGATAACTGTTTGTGATGTATTTTACTTTACTCGATTAACTTCTTTCCTTTATTATTATTAGTGTTCTCTATCATCAAACAAATACCAAATCATAAAGAACAATGAGACAATAGGACACAAGATATAGGTGATTAGCTAGGGCCAAAACCTCTCCAACTGAGAGGAAAACCCACTAGAATCTGTCTCTTCTTATAGAACTTCAATTGACAAACTCCAAGACTTATGACCCTTGACCAAGACCATCCAAGACCAAGTCATCCTACCTTCTTGATGAGCTTTCCTTACAGAGATTCTAGTAACAAACATCGACCTTTCAACATCTTCTCCACAACTTCGACCCCAACAACAATTTCTACAACTTCGACCTAGCAGCTTCAGCAACTTCGACCTAGCAACTTCACAACTTCGACCTAGCAACTTCACAACTTCGACCTAGATGCAACTTCAACAATTTCGACCTAGCAACTTCACAACTTCGATCTAGAGGCATCTTCATAGCTTGGATCTAGAGAAACTTCACAACTTCGACCTTGCAGCTTCACAACTTTGACCTTGCAGCTTCCTAGCTTTGACCTTGTAGCTTCATAGCTTTGACCTTAGAGCTTCACAACTTCGACCTTGCAACTTCACAACTTCGATGCAGCTTCAGAATTTCATCTAGCCCAAAAACTCTTGAAACCCTAACGAAAGAGAGAGAGCGAGAGGCCCAAAAACTTTAATCTTGATCTTTTTCTTCTTCTGCTTGAGTGAGTATGCAAATGAGGTTGAATTCCTTCTTATTTATAGGCTTGTGAGGGGTACGAATTACTATCTTGAGGCCGACTTGTCCCTTCATGTAGGCCGACTTGATCTTTGTGCCATGATGAGGTCTTGGAGGGTCTTTTGACTCTATTTTGACTCAATAAATTTTTCTTTACAATATTTAACATGCCCAAATAGGTCTTCAATACATGACAATGACTCAATTGACTTTATGACAAACCTAGAAGCACTCAATGGGTGCTTGACCTAAAAATAAATTTCCCTTGAGCATGAAACCCATGCCTCAAGAACACAAATAATAAATTTATTTTTTCTCCTTTCATTAAGTACATAAAATCACGATTACTGTTGAAAAGTTTTCCTAGGTTCGGTCTTCATAATGACATGTAATTATGATCTTATGTAAGAGATGTAAAGAAGAAAAATAAAATTATTGTAATGCTTGCATCATGGGTTTCATGAGCAAGAGATTTTATTTTTAGTATAGGCTCCCATTGAGAGCCCTTAGGAATATTGTCATCTAGTCATAAAAGTCTAGAGAGTCTTTGTCATGTATTAAAGGCATGTTACACTTTGTAAAAAAGTCATGTTTGTCTATGAAAAGTTACCCTCCAAGACCTTGTCACTAGCCCTTATGAAGTCGGCCTACTACGAAGGGAGAATTCTAGAAGATGAAGTCAGCCTACTCCAAAGATCATGTCGGCCTAAATAATCTTAACCAATGACAATATATATCCATACTCTGCCTCATTTGGAGTCAAGCAATTCGGTGAAGCAAGTCTACAAAGAAGTGCGAGAAGCATAATAGAAGAAGCCTCTACATCAACAAAGTAAGAAGAAACAAGAGCGAAGATTGTTGTGCACTATTTTGGGCTAGTTCACCCTCCCACGTGCGAAAGAAGCAGATCCGAAGGTGTCAAGAGGAGGTTGAAGGATTGCAGTCACATTGAAGTGCCCTTGACTGGGTGGAAATCTTCGCTATAGGAATCCAAGTAAGAGAGGAAAGAATCTCCCCCAAGAAGGAGTCCGTTCAAGTGGAAAATCTAATCTAGGGTTTTTGCTGTCAAGAAAAGGAGTTGCAGAACGACAAGGAGAGGCCGAAATTCCAGGGGAACCCGAGAAAGAGAAGAGGCAGAGCAAGGTTCAAGAGGAGGCTAATGACTTGGTCTTGGGAGGACTCTAGTGTCAAGGGTCTTTGTCATGGTCTTGGTATTCGTCAATTGAAGATCTATAAGAAGAATTCTTTTGGGTTTTCCTATCAAAGAGTAAGAGGTTTTGGCCCTGAATGACAAGCCTATATACTGTGTATCTTGTCTCTTTATTGCTCATGATTTGGTAATTGTCTTGAAGAAAAGAACACAATAATAACTCAAGAAGAGAAGATCCTAATCAAGAGATAAAAGACTCACAAGCAATTATCATAAGTAGAGAAATCACCTATCTATCGATGCCCTAGATTTCTCAACAATTACATATGCCATTATGAAGACTAAACCTAGTCACACTTTTCAACATGTAATATCTCTAATTTTGATTTTTCGTTTGAGGGGATTAATGAAGTTTATTGGGGAGGTGCTATGCATAGCACAATTTTGTAGTTCGAGTTTCAGATATGATTTCGACTTGAGGAGCTTGGGTGAAAAGCCAAGATTGGAGCTCATTGGTAGGTGGGGGCCACAAGAGAGACAAAAAGGGAATGCACACTTGTGGAGCAAGAGAGAGAAAAAGAAAGGGGATGAACTAGTGGAAAGTGGGGGCCACCAAGGGAGAGAGAGGCCAACAATTATAAATAGAGCAAGGAGGCTCTCATTTGGGGGATCTATAGTCATTTTGCAATTTCAACATTAGTTCTCTTGGGCTACTTAGCCAAGACAACCGTGTTGTTCAACACAAGGAATTTTTGAGCGGAAATTCCACCTTTGCCTTCGGTGAAATTCGAGTGTCACCCTAGGGGAGTAAGAAGGAGTCCATCTCAGGGCTTCTCTAGGACTTACATTGCAGAGCATTTCCAGCTGAAGCGTGCTTCTCGTAGGGTGCAAAAGGAAATTCGAAGGGGTTGAGAGAAGCTAGCAAATAGTGGCTTTTTGGCTGAAGAATTTGCAGAGGTTTATCCATTGGGAGGGCGAGTTTTTCTTTGGTGATTTGCAGGGCTGAGAGTGTTGCATTTGGAGGGCCGAATTGATCTATTTCAGGGGTTTCTGGACAACGACTGCATGTACATTTTGATAGGGAGATTTGGGAAGTTCAGTTTAAGGAGAAATAAAGAGGATTGGAGTGATTTGCAGGGCTTGGAGGAGGTTTTTTCCAATAATTGATTGGCCTTCTACAACAAAACTATTTCTACACGGCGTTTTTCCAGCTAGTTAGAACCATACACATTTCTTGGGCTCACTGGGGCATGTTGGATTCAACCCAAACCCTTTATGGGTGTTTGTGGGTTTATTGAGAGGAGTCTCTAGCTAATTTTATAGAAAATTTCGGGCAATATTCGGGCCTGAAATCCTCATTCTTATAGTAGGGAGAATTGCTAGTTAGCTGAGGAATCTACATCACTTGGTGGGCTCAGTTTTGGCTTGGAGCTGGACAAAACCCTTTCTGGTTTTTTCTAGGTTTTTGACAAGGATAACATCCCCAAATTTACAGAATTTTTTGGGTGGTTTTGAGGGGCCAAATCAAGAAAATTGGGTCAGCGCAAATTTCTGAAGGGACAAACTATTGTAGCAGTTGGGCATTGGGAGATTGATCACTTGGGGCTTGTAGCTTGGCTTGAGCAAACCCAAGTGCACTCCTTCCAATTTTATTGTACTCCAACATTTTATTTATAATAAAATTGGCCATTTTGGGTGCTCCGGAGCTTTTTTCTCTTCATGGGTGTGTGCTGAAATTTATTGTGTTGTTAATTTTGTACATGTCTTTGATTATCTCTGTAAAATTTCCATTTGGAATAATACACAACATCAAGTGCATAAACAGTAAAGACAATGGACACAAAAATTAGGCTTCAAGCCAGGGCCAAACCCATCCAAGGGTAAAACCTAGAAAAATCTCCTCTTCTTATAGAATTTGCTTCAAACGAGAAAACCAAGTTAAAAACCCTAGACTAAGTCTTACAACTTTTACATGTTATAACTTGCACGAAAGGGTCTTTCACCAATGATAAAGACTCTTTTGACTCAAGAAAAATATTCTTTTAACATGAAAAACATTAGAAACATGAACAACATGTTTGACCTAGATGACCGTCAATTTGGGGCATGAAACCCATGCTTAAAAATAATGTTTTTCTTTCTTCTTTTTCTTGTAACATAAGATATACATAATGATGTGAGTACATTGAGAAGTATGAAGACTGAAACTAGTTACATTTTCCGAGGTTAGAGACCTGACATTGATTGGCTCACTGAGAACAGAGATTTTCCAGTGCATTGTCATTCCATTGCCATACAGAAGACAGATTACTGTTGCACATAGACTTCCATCACAAACATGAACCCTGTGGCCATTCTGAAGACTTGGAACAGAGACCAGAACTTTAATTCTGCAGAGTATCTGTGTTGGTGAAGCAAGTGGGCTATAAGATCCTCATTTACGGATCAGAGATTCTCATTCCCATACATGGATGGATTAGCAAATGACAAATAGACCACAAACCTTCCTAACTGTTGACAGGAAATGCTTTCATGGAAATTGCCAAAGCAGTCATTTCAAGATGCAGCTTGATTATGTAAGTGTTATCTAGGAAGTCCGGCGATTGAAATATGATAGATCATTCGAGACTATCACACCAAAATACTCTACGAGGCTGTTCAGTGTTCGCCGAAATAATTGCTGATATATTGAAATTGGGGTTTCCTAGAAGAATTTGGGATTTAAAAGATTACCATTGGTTTGGAAGGTCTGAACTGCATTTGAATTTTATTCTTTGTGTTGGCTACCCTTAATGAGAGCCTGGTAGTTAAATGAAAACATCATGCAACAGGTTGGGCAGGCGGGCTTTGCACTATTATCCTAGGCAATCTTAGATGGTAGTTGTATGATTAGGACTCACGGAAGAATGATCCAGGACACTCTATAAATCATGGGCATTTCTTTCTCACGGAAGAGGAGTTGCAGGCATTGTTCAACAATGCTCCCATGAGATTCAATTTGATGGAGCTTGCGGCCTTTATGGTTGAGTTATTAGATGAGTTAATGGCAACGCTAGATGTTTATAGGAGACATATTGTGATTTTTTGGAATTAGAAGGTTAGGGTAATATGTTGCCTTTGATAGATTATGCTGGGTGAGGACATCACTATGGAGTCCAGACATCTCTCAGTTCCAAGTGTGATAAGTGACATGACCATTTGTGCTCCATCTGTACTTTTCATGTAATATAAGAAGTATTTTGAAAAAAAAAATGAAGTAGTCCCGAAACTGTTCCAAGACGCTGTTGCTCTTGTTCTTCCCTGCTGTGATACATATGAAATGTTTGGACACGTTTCAGAGGCAGGTTAGGTGTGTTCTGAGACACTTGACGAGAAATATATTCAAAATGCTTTGAAAAGTTAAAAAATGGCCTGAAATTTTCTGAAATATTTGTCTTCTGTATTTCTCTTTTACATGGAACTTGGTGCTCAATTAATATAGGTTTCTATCAGGAGGGAAATTGTAGAGGAACAAAATAGTAAAATACATTCAAATGGAGAGACTTTTCTGTTTTGAGCAAATGTTTAGTAGAATTCTGGGGGACAAGCACTAAGATTGGCATATTTTGCTTCTGCTAATTATCCTTATGTATCCGTCTCACAACTTACATATGAATTGTGAAGCTGTAATAGGCGCACACAGCCCCATTAAGCACTTACCATTTTGTCTTTTCTCATTCAAGAACTATCAAATTAGTTCTCTCTTATTTTTTTTTATTTCAAAATCTTAATTGCAGGACGCAAATTTCACCTTCTAATGGTTGTTTTATTTGTTTATAGCAAGCATAGGACAGAGAGATTCAAGAAATAACAATTCTCTACCATTTGAGCAAGAGGAGAAAGCCGGGACTTCACTTGACGTAGAGCATTCTAAGCAAGAGAAAATAGCTCGTGCATCACTGGAGGTATGTCTCTGTACAAGTTATAAAGGTTTTGTCTTTTAGTTTTTGATATTTTCTGGCTTTAAGTCGTAATTTTGCTTTTACAGAAGTTACATGCGTTTTCTTTTGGAGGAAAGCAAAATTCGCATTACAAAACCCAGTTTGAGAATTATTTACTTCATCAGACTCAAGATGATAATGATTTTGCGGATTTTATGGTAACACAGAATAACCTTCATGAGGTACACATTGGAAAATTTCCATTTTCTTTAAACTTTATTTGATTTGCTATCTACTTCATTTTGGTGCTGCGGGCTTGGGACATTTTAAAAAGGATATAGTACTTTATTTATTTTGGTTGCTGAAGGGCCAACATTCTTTGTTGCAATTTGTTTTAACTTTTAGTTGTTACAGGGATTGGAGAACATGTTTTCCTCTTAGACCAATATTGTCTGATTTTTTTAATGGATGTTTCTCTCGAAGAGATCTTTGCTATAATTTGTTCGCCTTTTGTATACACAGATACACATTCCTACCAATATTTAGATGTGTGCCATGTTTACATTAAAATTTGTCTGGTTCAATTATGCCAAATTTGTATTGAATATTATTTCATTTTTCCCTGTGATTGTTCCCATATGTTACATGGAACAAAACTCTTAGAGGTTCAATTAGTCCTTATTATAATGTTTTTTTTTTCAATTGGTTATCTCATTGTCTTAACCTCATAGAATTTTATATCCTTATTGCTTGTTTTCATGCTTTTCATCATGCTGAGTCCATTTGAATCCTTTTTTCTGTTGGTCTTCCACTGTGCTCTTCCAATGCATTTTCTTGTTTGTTGTCTTTCTTCAATGTACCTTGGAGTATTCACTTGATACTTTCTTTACCAGAGATTGACAAATATGAACTGTTTGATTTGAAGTAGAACAGTCAGCGATTTCAAACATGCACAGTTTCTGAAACATCAAAACTGGGAAAAAGACCTCATCTTGATGATGAAGCAGCTTCTGGAGCACTGTGTGATCTCAATGAGGAAGAGAGTCAGGATGAAGAAGCATGCACATGGTCAAGGATTTTTAAAGAAGCACATGAGTTTGATGAGAACCATCAGGAAATCACCAACACTGCTTCACAGACTAGGCAGCCTGAAAAGACAAGGTTGCAGAGATGTAAGTTACTGTTCTTCCTTTTTAGTAATGTTTATTCTAGTTGTTTTTATGTTTTATACACTGTTAGGTCATTAAACATATGATTTGATATTGGACAATACTGACGACTGTCTGGGCAAAACTGTAGTATACCTAGGGGGGATAATATGGGGTATAGAGGGAGGTACCCAAGGGAATAATGTAATAATGGGATGGGCCATAGTAATAAATAAGGCGGTGAACCCGTATCATGTAAGGGACCACAAGTAGTTAGCAATAATGTAATAACCCATGGTATTAGATAGATGGTATTGAGGGAACCATGGTAATGACCCATGGTATTGTATGTATGAGGCCTATATAGAGGCTAAAGACTCCCCATTGAGAGATGTCAAGGATTATCGTATGAACAGGCATATGGCTTGTGGAGTGTTCTCCTTCCTTAAGGAGTGAATGTATGGTGTTGCCCTACCTTAAGGGTTTGATATTAATACAGTGAAACATTTCATATTATAGATAGAAATAAAATGAAATGCTTCACTTTATTAATATCAAACCCTTAAGGTAGGGCAACACCATACATTCACTCCTTAAGGAAGGAGAACACTCCACAAGCCATATGCCTGTTCATACAATAATGCTTGACATCTCTCAATGGGGAGTCTCTAGCCTCTATATAGGCCTCATACATACAATACCATGGGTCATTACCATGGTTCCCTCAATACCATCTATCTAATACTATGGCCTTATTACATTATTGCTAACTACTTGTGGTCCCTTACATGATACGGTTAACCACCGTATTTATAACTATGACCCATCCCATTATTACATTATTCCCTTGGGTACCTCCCTCTGTACCCCATATTAACCCCCCTGGGTATATTACAAAAAGGCGCAACTATGTGCTTCAGTCATGACATGCACTCGTTGGAGATTCAATTGTTGTTAGTCAGTGTGGTCATATTGAATTCTAACCTTCACTTTATAGCATTTGGTTTGTATCTCTTCTATGTCCATAATTGGCAGTTGGAACTTTATTGAATTCTAACCTTCACTTTATAGCATCTGGTTTGTATCTCTTCTATGTACATAATTGGCAGTTGGAACTTTTAGTAAGATTTCGAGAGTTTTCTTCCTTAATACCTAAGTCACATGACACACGGAAATCTAGTTACGAGTTTCTAATGCGGGACCTGTAGATTCCTTGAAACACAACATAGGGGGATGTCTGTGTGTGTGTGTGTGTGTATGATTTTATATTATAAAATTTATAGAGATAAAATATAGCAAAGATATAAATTTCTTGAATGTTTAGAAAATATAGCTACATTTTTTGTTTGCTTTTCGAAATAGGCTGAGCCTAGGTCGGGGCCAACCTGTAATATTCCTTCGAAGAAAATTTGCCGCAAAATTTCTTAAAAGGAAATAGCACAATTTAATACAAGAAATACCAGCACAAATGAAATTGTAGTTATAAAACCTAGAAATGCTACAACTCAAAAATACACACGAGAAATAGTAGCAAACTCAACTTTATTTTATTTACTGCAACAAGATTACATGCCAATACAAAAACAATCAATAGCTCTTGCTAAATTGCATGTCGAGTTGGAAAATAGCTGAGCTAATGGCCTCCAAAATAACTGCAACAGTATTGATCTTGGCCTCCCGAAATTGTAGCTGGAACCAATAGATGCACCTGTGAATTCTGAATGAATTCACTAAGGGATTGGTAGAGATGGGTTTCCGTCTAATCTCACCAAGGTACCCAAGGGCTTTCGTCCCAGGTATAATGAACCAAGGTACCCAAGGGCTTTCGTCTTGGGCACAATGAACCTGTGATGACAATTTCCCCAAATCTTCACAAATGACAGATGATTAACTCCTGATGTCCCAAAAGGCTTGTTGCCCCCCCTTTTTAAAGAATTGACAAATCTCGCTTCAACCTTCTTAGAAGCATTTTTATTTTATTATTTTATTTCCATTCTAGAAGCTTCTCCCTTTTATTTTATTTAAGTGACTCTTCTTATTTTATTTTATTCAAGTCACTTTTATTCCCAGAAAATGATTAATCTGCCTTTATGATTTCTCAGGCCACTGAAAGTCACTTTTCATCATTCCATCGTGTAGATCTTTTCATCCTAGTTCCAACGAGCTATTACACTAGTGACTAATGTGTTTCTCTAAATAATCCACTCCAAATAACACCTTTAGCGTATTTAATTAAAATATGCTTGATAATAACCCTGTTTTACATGTTTTACAAGATTATTGGAATGCAACGAAAGCAAGAACGATCTATGCGGAATTGACTGTGATGATGAAATATAGCAAGCGAACCCTATCAGACCCAATAAAACTCCTCCAAACCCCTTTGGGACCACCAATGACTAAATCTTGCTCCCGTGACCTAGTTGACGCAAACCTTGGAAATCCACCCTATATGTATTGTAAGGGAGACCAAACATGACAATATTACAATTCCTTTGCCTTTGAGATTGCTTGTCCATAAGCAATCCACATCTATCATCTATACACCAATACTGGAACACTATATGAACCGTTGTGTCACATCGTGCGTTTGTGCCACCCAATCATAAATGGATCCCTTAATACCTGGATCCCAAACAAACCTCTTACTTATCCTGCCACTAATAGATCCACCTGGATTGCAATGCCACCTTGGCCATCCATCATTGCCCATGTCCCATGGCTACAACTGTATTGTGTCCTTGGCTATGGATGTTGCTCCATAAATTATCCACTTAGTAGCATACTAACTCATCACTTCTCTCCAATCCATCCCCTAGCATGGACCTTGTGCATAAGTGCCCATGCAAGAGTCAATCTCACCGTGCTAATGTTGGCTAATGCAACTGCAATGCTGATGAGCTGTCGACCTATATCCCATTGCCAACTGGAGCATCTAGTAATCCCGATGTCTAAAGACCTCTACTAAACTGTGCCCTTGACTAAAACTACATCTTCAAGTCTAACCCATTCCATAGGGTACCAACTTAAGGCGCTCGCCATTCAACTTTGTGGGAAGGATCGAATGCATGAACACTTGTACATGGAACAAGTCCATTATGCCAATACTGCACCATGCTCAACTCATGTTGCTCCACTTTGTCAACTAATAAGATCCATCTAGAAAACTTTGCTCCTCTCTCCAATGTACAAAGGTGGGCTAATAGTGCTACTAGCCCCGTCTATGTACTCCAATGTACAGAGGTGGGCTAATAGTTGTACTAGCCCTGTCTATGTACTCTTGAAGAGGGTTGCTCTAAAACTCCATAATATGCTCCCTTGGTTGCCCAGTTAGGGATGTTAGCTATTCTGCAATGCTAGATTACTTGGTTGCTGACTTCGCACACAGAACTCCAAGCTCCTCAAGTTTATTTATCTACTGCAAGATGGTGCCTCAAAGTGTCTGAGTCTTGTTCTTCATCACCATAAGATCAGTCATGAAATGCTCAATCTTCTCTTGGTGACTATCATATGGAAGTCATGTAGCTCTGTTGGACGCCTTTGCATCTACTTGCACCTCATCAATGGCTGGCCCTAAAAATGGATGCTCAACTCCCTCGACCACGACTCCAACTTGAGCCTTCGACGAGCTCTCCAGAGCTGACTCATAACGAATAATATGTATATCATACTCATGTTCATGCAGCTCTGAGTGCTTTTCTCCTTGTCCTTCTTTAGACATGGGAACAATTTGTTGGTTGCTAGGAGTTTCATTTATCTCCTCCTTATGCTGACCATTTTCAGCCATGAAACATGGATGCATAAGTGAACTGCTGTCAACATCTTCACATGATTGCTTATGCCCTTCAAGGGTATTTTCATGAAAATCAATGGACTCAACTATAGTAGAAGAACCCATCTCATTCTCATCAAAATTATCAAAAGGAATCCCTTCTTGTTCTACTCTTGTCATCTCTGCCATTTTATCCGAGCATGAGTTATTAGACTCCCAAGGTCCCTTGCAGCTAAAGCAAAGAATTTTCCTCCTTAATTCATTGTTGCTGCCTGCTTCAACGTTTGCATAGGAAGCATCCTTGTTTTCAGCAACGCCACTCAAGATATTAGATGAGCAAATTTGCTCCTCCCTCTTGTGGTGCTTACTCTTATTGGAATTTCTTGTAACATGCATCCTCTTTAGTTCTTCCTTTGTCATTTTCCTTCTGAACAGTCTCATGTTCTGCTCAACCAACCTTTTTGCTAGTAAATAAGAAACAAGTAATACAATCTGTTCCTCCCTCCAAATGGCCAACAACTTGGATTGCAACTACTTGCAAATGGCATCATGACCACCCATAATTGAAGACGAAATAGTTTGCATGTTTGTTTTGACGTCGTTCGGATGATGTTCCTCAATGTTGGAAAAGAAGCATTGCAACATTTGAAGAATTAAATCATTGCACTCTAGATCAAGCATGATGGCATAGGATTTGACTCTGGTCACGATTTCCAAAATCTTGAGCCTCTTTCCTTGGGTAGGATGCACAATGTTATCCAACCCCTGAAAGCTTTCTATTATGAGCTGGAAAACTTTCTTCATAATGTTATCATTGTAAGGAGGTATAGTTGAAGTTATTCTTATGATCTCACTAAGACATGACACAACTGTTAGTCTTACCCCTTCACAAGAGTGTTCCAAGAACTTGTGTTGTATCAAGGCAAACATTGATGGTTTTAGGGCCCAAATTGAACTTCTCCAAGCTGATTGGTTCATGTTAGAAAAGATGTGAGTCTAATTTCTCCAATTTAAGAACGACATCCACTATGATCTTTGTGATCTTCATGTCTGACCCAAGTGCAAAGAGCAATTTTCCTTTCTCCTGTTCTTTCTTCATATCACTTGGGTGCTCCAGCTGTAGAATAGGATGGAATCCTCTTGAGAAGGGTCTGCTGTTATGCCTTTTCCTCTGGTCTGTAAAAGCATTGCAGTCCAAAGAACCACCTATTGTACTAATCTGTTGCTACCTTCTTTCTAAGTTATGTATGGCATTTGTGAGGCCTTCTAAGGCCTGTTTCCATCTATCATCCATGAGCCAATAAATTTCCAGATTTTCAAATTTCACGTTTATAAATTATTCTCTATTTAAGAAAATATTAACTCATTCCTCAAAAATTGGATATGAGGGTCTCATGTTCAAAAACATTCAAACACCAATCACCCTCTATAATGACATATATTAACCCAAATAATATCTGCTTCAAAACAATGCAAGTTGGTCCAAGATTTCCACATATGGGTTGGTTCATTACTCTTATTTAGTTTATTTTCAACTTCACATATTCTAAGGTTGGCCTTCTCATTAAATCCAGTACTCTAATATGTGCTAGGTCCTTTGTGGTGGCGTACCTCAGGCTCAATTCAATCAATTTACCAAATTTGCTGGAACAAAAGACCACTGTAGGTTTGGTGCAATCTCTTTATGCAGCCTGTGGTGTTAATAGGAGCCCTGACCTAAATTAGGGCTACTATTCGTCTTTGGCCTCACTCCAAATGCAATTCGTCCCAAACAAATCTAACTGCAATATATTGAACCTCCTTTATTTCGCATAGGGTTTCTAGGGAAATTTCGGCATATTATATGTCTGCCTCCGGAAATAGTGAATTCGGTCCCTTTGCAACTTGACAACTGCCAATTAGAAAGGTGGCTGTCTGCCCATTTGCGTCCCGTGCTTGATTTTCCAACAATCTCTACCTCTTACTATTAGAATTTGGCCCTTGTTATCCTGATCGATTTGCTATGGGGAAGTTAGTTCGACCTAGCAAATCGACTATTCCCTACCAAAATCGAACAAACACAACCCACAAACTAGCCCCCATTAACTCGACTTTACTAAAATTAGGGAAATTCGGCCAAACAAAGAATTCGACCTCAGCATAATAACAATTTCGGTTCCCGCGACCTCACGAACCTAACGCTCACAACATTTCAAACTCGATGTCTGTAATATTCCTAAATAGAATTGACAGTAAATAACAAAAGCATGTAACTTGAACCAACACACAAAATAGAAATTACACACTCATGTAACCAATCACATAATTAGCAACACCAATTTTACTTTTATTAAAAATTTAGGCACAAGAGTACAATATTAATGAGGAGAAATGAACCTGGGCTTTCAACAACATGCTAAAGCAAAACCCAGGTGGTAGAATGATTGTTCCAACTCCAAGAAAGATGCCCAAAAAATTTTGCGCCCACCTTGAAAATCTCTGCCATTGCAGCAAGATAGAAATGAGGTTTTCTGCCACCCCAATGCTTGGAATCCTTTAAAAATACAGTTGGTGCCTCCACTAAGTTTCCCCACAGGACCCAAAATGGAATTGGTGACACACCCCACCACCCACCACTGGAAAACCCACAAAAAGTGCAAGTTTCCAGTCTAACTGGCTGAACACACTGCTTCGAAATGAGAAACTGCTACTTCACCAATCTTCCAGAAAGGCTCCCAAAATTGCCTGCAAATTTCCCACAAATTCTCCCTTAATTCCTCCAGCCACCAAGCCCCAAAATACGTTGCTCCTTTGCCCACACGTGTGCCTCTGCTAGAAAAATGCGCAGGCCCTAAAATACAAATGTTTGGCTCAAAAGTCTCCCTCACTGACTGACCAACAAATCACCCCAAAAATCCTACAAATGATAGTCCAAGTCAACCCTGAAATTCTCGGCAAAAGAGCTGCCCCACAGATGGTCCCCTCAATTGGTGCGAATTCTCCTCTAGCGGCCCTGCGCTGCGCATAAGTGGAAGCAGTCTCCTTTCCCCAACTCCAGAATGACTTGAAAGGTAAGAAGTGACTGCCCTAGGGTGGCACTCTAAGTCCACTGAAGTAAGAGCTGAGATCTCCGCTCAGAAATTTCCTCGTGCTAAGCAGTACCTATTCACCTAGCTGAGCAACTCAAGCAAATGATTGTGTTCAAATGTAAAATTGTCAAATGCTCCAAACAATGGCCCTCACCTCCTATTTAAGCTTGCTGCCTCATTTTCCCCTTGGTGGGGCTGAAACTCCACTAGCTCGAATTTTTCCTCCATTCTCTTTCTCTCCCAAGTGCGTACTCCTCCAAGGGGTGCGTATGCTTTGTGGGTAGCCCCCACACCCACAAAAAAATTATCTTTTCTCCTCCTAAGTCAAACTGCCCAAAATGCATGCTAATGCCAAAATTTTATCAAAATTGGTGAGCCTCCTTAATATTTCAAAATTACCTTTGTGATGATCTTTCACCATGAAATCTTCCTGTAAGTATCAGCATCCTACATGCAGATTGGACACATCTGCCACAAATATCCATTGTCAAGGGTCTCTTTTTTTTTCCGACTTCCATCAGAGTCTTCACATCCTTTCGGGAGATCTTCTAGTCAAATATTCTTGGACTTCGGATGTTGAATGCCTTCTACCTTTGTTGCATATTATCATGATCTCTTCCTATCTTTTCACACATTATTCCCAGTAGCTTCCAATCATAGTTCCTTGATTGTAGTCAACTTCCTCATGATTCATATGAGAACATATTATGTTGATTTTATCTAGTGCGACTTATGCTTTGCTGCAATCTTTCGAAGGATGAGATCTTTTCTTCTCTTCATCTTCCTTTCGGTGATCCAGACTTCCTGTAGCAACTTCATTCGAAAGGACTTTATCCTTCAGACCAGCTTTCCTGTTACGTCATCTTACCATCATCCCTTGAATCCCACGAGTTGGAATTCCTGATAAAACCGTTGCTTCCTTTCTAGATCGGTGAATCCTTTGATGAGAATTCCATCAGAGAAAATTGAGGATGTTTCATATCCTCACTCGACAAATGTTTTCTTTATGATGACCCTAGTCGATGATGACTTCTGCTTCTTTCTATAAGTATCAATGAGGTTTCCTAAGAGCTTCTTATTCTTTGTAAACAATTTATTCCAAACATACTTTCTGTTTCCATGTCATGAGCTCTTACTGCTAATGCTTCTATCATGATGCTATTTCTTAATCTAATGCATTCTATCTTATTTACACTGCATCCTATCTGTAACTTACAAGTGAAAGTTACCTTCTAGTGAAGAAGATCATCTCAGTCATAGTAGAGATCTTTTACTTCTTCATTCTTATGTTTCTTTGACTCAAGCTCTTTCACTTCTTCAGTATTGTGGGCTTCTTCCCTATTCCTCTTGTCCTTACTACATTTAGGACAATCTCTTCTATAGTGCCCAAGTTCTTGACATCCATAACATCTTACTTTATCCATGTTCCTCTTTTTATTATGAGGACCGAACTTTCCAAATTTCCCTTTTCTTCTTGTCATAACATCATATGCTTGATTATGCTCATTTGGTCCAACATCAATCTTTGCCTTCAGTCTGGTTTCTTTGATCTTATAGAGTTGCAATAGATCTTGAAATGGAGTAGTCTCTTTCTTCCCATATAAATTTGAAGTGAAGTTACCCCATTCTTCTGGTAGTGCATTTAGTACCACTGTGGTCATCTCTTTATTAGACATAACTTCTCCTAGTTCTTGTACTTGATCTCGAATTTCTGATTTCCTCATGAAGTATGAGGCTATTCCATCTTCCTTGGATATCTTTAGTTTGTAGAGTTCTTTCCTTAATGAGATTACTTCTCCTGCAGTACTTACATAAAACAACTCTACCAATTTGTCATATATAGCTTTTGCGGTCTCCAACTTTGATACATATGGAATTAGAGTCTTTTATAGATTCTATAAGAATCCTTTGGGCTGTCACTTCTCCCTTCATGTATCTAGCATGTGCTTGAGTATCTTCCTTTGGAGGTTGGGTTACCGATCCCTTGATGTGATCCATGACCTCATTCTCAATAAGATTTAGGTCTGTTCTTTTCTTCCATGAAAGGTAATTTACAGCCCCAACCAATTTATTGCTTTCCTTGCAAAAAGACATTTTGATATTATCAGATATAGTCATAGACTTACTTGAGTGATTGATGCTTACTTCTTAATATTGATGTTGATAATGGATCTGCTTCTTGATTGACTGATGAGAGAGAGCTTGATTCACGATCCTTCTTGAATGTTCTAGTCTTCTTTCTTGAAAAGTTTCGACTCTTTTGATGATGATCTCTGAAGTGCTTCTAGGGTTAAGGTCTTTTCTTCCCGCTTCCTTCTTGAAGATAATTTCAAGACTCTTGCTTGGAGTATTGTTCGATCTAGGGTTTCCATTTTATGAAGATCTAGATCTCTTGCTTGGTGTTCTTTGACTTGCTTTGATCCTTCTTTGAAGTTCGATTCTCGTGTGTCTACTTGCTTTCACTGCCCCTTGTTGTCTTTAGCACCTAAGCTCTGATACCATGTTGAGAAATCTAGGGCATTCAAAGTGAACAATTTCTCTTCTTGATCATTTCTTGTGATGTACTTTTACTTCTTAACTTATATTCTTCTCTTTGTTAGCTTATTAATGTGTTCTTCTCACTAAGACAATTACCAATATGCACAATAAAAGACAAGTGACGCAATATGTATGCTTCTCAGCCAAGGCCAAAACCTCTCACCTCATGAGAGGAAAACCCTATCAAAATTCTTCTTCTAGATCTTCAATTGATAAGTACCAAGGCCATGACATAGACCCGACTCTAGTATCCTCTCAAGAACCTTGTCACTAACCTTGATGTGCTGCCTATTCCATTCCTTGTCTTTCTTCTAGATCTAGAACTGCTCGCCTTGGCTCCTTCTAGAGAAAGTCGGTCTCTATCCTTCTTACTACTCCTTCTTGACTTCCCCTAGAGAATCTTGGTCTCTAGATCTTCACTGGTTTCCTCTAGAGAAACTCGGTCTCTAGATCTTTACTTCGACCTCTTAGAAGAATCCTTTATTACATGCCCCAGAAGAAAACCTTCCTCGCACTGCCTAGAAGATACCCTTCTTCGCACTGCCCCAGAAGAAACTTCTTCATTGTTTTAGAAGAATCCTAACTTATCTGACCCAGAAAGACCCTTCTTCGCTGTCTAGAAGAAACCCTTTCACTACCATTCCTTTGCACTTCTTTTTTGCCTTTTCTTCGCACTTCTGCTTCACCTTTACTTCACACTTTTCTTCACCATATTTAGGTCGTGTTGGTTGCTTAGAATGGAGGTCGAGTTCTTCTATTTATACACTTCTTCACTTGGTCTTTAAGCCAACTTGACAACTGGAGTTAGGCTGACTTTATCTAGCAGTTTCTTCATCGTTTGTAGGCCGACTTGAAGAGGATAGATGACAAGTTCTTGGAGGATACTTTGCATAGACAAGGTTGACCTTTTACAAAGTGTAACATGACTTCACAATGACTCTAACATTAGATGACAAACATATCCTAAAGACTCTCAATTGGAGTCTTGACTCAAAAACAAAAAACCCTTGCTCATGAAACCCATGAAGCAAGTCAATAAAATAATTTTATTTTTCTTATTTTCATCTTATTACATAAAATCATATTTACATGTCATTATGAAGACCAAACCTAGTTACACTTTTCAACACGAACTCAGTTCTTGACGATATAAAATCTGACCCTTTTTTTGATAAAAATTCAACCCTAGTAGGTGTACCCAATAATAATCCTTGATCTAGCAATAATTCGACCTTCAAGAGTACTTGCAATTTAAACTATTGCAAAAAAAAAAGAATTTGGCTTGAAAAGTAAAGGGGCTTTCAGTCTCCCTTGAAATCGATCTACAATAAAAACACTTAGGCTGGCAGGATGCACAAGTCTGACACCACTGCAATATTCCTTTATATTTTTAATTAAAATTTTTAGGAAAATGCTTCAAGAAAATTTTCTGCAAAATTTCTTGCAAGGAGATAGCATGATTTTGTACACGAAATAACGACAAAAATGAAATCGCAGATATAAAACTCAAAAATGCTACAACTAAAAAATACACACGAGAAATAGTAGCAAACTCAGTTTTATTTATTTACTACAATAAACTTACATGCCAATACAAAAGCTATCAATAAATCCTAAATGGCATGTCGAATTGGAAAATAGCTGAGGTGATGGTCTCCAAAATAACTGCGATGATACTGATTTTGCCCTTCGGAAATTGTAACTGGGACCAATAGATGCACTTGTGAAATCTTACTTAATTCACTAAGGGATTTGTAGAGATGGGTTTCTGTCCAATCTCATCGAGGTACCCAAGGGTTTTCGTCTTGGGCACAATGAACTTGTGAAGACAATCTTCGCAAATGACAAATGATTAACTATTGATGTTCCAAAAGTCTTGCTTCCCCCCTTTTAAAGAATTGATTGGTCTCTCTTCAACCTTCTCAAAGAAGTTTTTTTTTTTTTTTTTAATCCCATTCTATAAGCTTCTCCCTTTTAATTTTATTTAAGTGACTCTCTTTATTTTATTTTATTTAAGTCACTTTTATTCTTGGAAAATGATTAATTTTTCTCTACGATTTCTTTGGCCGCTAAAAGTCACTTTTCATCATCACATCCTATAGATCTCTTCATCCCGGTTCCAACGAGCTATTACACTAGGGTGTTTCCCCAAATAATCTGCTCCAAATAACACCTTTACCGTATTTAATTAAAATATACTTGATAATAACCCCGTTTTACAATAATCATTAGAATGCAACAAAACCAAAAACAAACTGTGCAGCACTGACCCTCATGATGAAATATAGCAAGCGAACTCCGTCAGACGCCATAAAGCTCCTCCAAAACCCTTCAGGGGCATTGAGGACGAAATCTTGCTCTTGTGACTTGGCTGACACAAACCTTGGAAATCCACCCTATCTGCATCATAAGGGAAACCAAAAGTGGGGATATTACACAACTCGAATGTTGGATGGAAGAAAATATAGCTAGATTAGTCATACATAAGGACACATTTATTGACATATCCTGTCCAATGTTTGTTGAAATTTGGTACCGGAGGACAGGTGGTTCCCTAAGGCTTTGATCTTTGGCCTAGGGAAAAGGGTCTAAAAGAATTAAAATTTTTCTCCTAAAGTAACTTTATATTTTTTATAAAGTTAAATCTAATTTAAAAGTGACTTTAAGTGATAAAGTTACTAAAGTCTAATTTTAAAGTGACTTTAATAAAGTTAATGTAAAATTAGAAAGGAAAAGTGACTTTGGAAATAAATGATAAGTGGTCTTTATTAAAGTGGGGTGATTTAAAAAATAAAAAGTGAGATTTAAATGAGCATTTAATCTCAGCCCTAGATCTCAATCTATTTCAGCCATTGGATTTAGAGGTTACCCAAAAGTCACTTAGGATTAGATTAAAGGAAGAAAAGGAGGCAAGAGGTCATTCATTCTTTCATGAGTAGATTGAGAGAAGGAGAGCAAGAGAGCAAGGGAGATTTATGGACAAGGAGGAGAAGGAGACAATAGCTTGGCACACATTCCAAGGCAACAGTTGAGCAGATTTGTACAACTGATTCAGAACACAATGAAAGGCTGATTTTGGCATGATTTTCTAGAAATCCGTACAGCTGGTTTGCACAGAAATCGAGGAGCAGTTTGCTGTTTTTTTCTGTATGCAAATCGAGGTCCGTACAATGCATTTATTGCAGTCCATACAACGCATTTAATGCAAGCAGTACAACAGCATTTAAGGCTGAAAGTGGGCACGAAAATCGAGGAGGCCGTACAACATTTATTGCTGTCCTGTTTGCTGTAATTTCCAGTTTGCTGTGAGGCACGGGAAAAGAGATAAGTTGTAAATTTGCTTGCTGATTTTTTGCTAAATATTTCTCACTGTAAAAAATGGCATTTTCAGAAATAAAGAAGATCTCTTGAACTGGTTTTCCCCAAGAGTTGTAAGGGGTTTTCCAGGGTCACATTGAACAAAAATCACTATGTTCAAATGTGTTAAATGACTGTTTGTACCTGCTGATTTTTTATTTATGCATTTTCCAGCATTCTGTAAAATTTCCAGAATGTGTCTTCAGCAAATTTTTATTTTTTTATTTTTTATTTTTTTATTTTTAATTTTATTTATTATTTTTTTTTTTTTATTTTTTTATTTCAGTTGTTGAATGTATGGATATGGAAAAAGGCATTTAACTATATGGGAGAAATAAGGTGAAACTGAAAATCGGGGTGGGAAATGAGAAATTTCTACATGGTATTAGAGCTTGAGTGCTAAAGTGCAGTTTGGGACAGCAAGGAGGAAAATTATAGCCTGCTGTTTTTTAAATCAGAAAATTCCAGCAACCTATTTTTCACAAACAACAGTTTTATCTTTACTACAACAGTGCTATTTTTCAGGTTTAAGACAGCAGGATGTCATTGGCATTGAGAGTGGAGGATAGGCTGGATGGGCATACAAATTACAGCGTTTGGAAGGAGAGAATGCAGAGTATCTTTGAGGAGGCAGAAGTCTGGGATATCATGGTGCATACCACACAAAACCCTGTTGTTGTGCCTACTGATGCTACTCAGCTGGCTGAGTATAATAAAAAGAACAACAAAGGTAAGAGGCTGATTCTAGACGGAGTCAAAGACCATTGCATTCCTCATGTGAGAGGAAAGAGCAATGCCCATGAGATGTGGACAACATTGTCCAATCTCTACCAGAGTACCAATGAGAACCGGAAAATGGTTTTGAAGGAGAAACTGAAAAACATTAAGATGGGTAATGATAGTGCAGCTGGATATCTCACTAAGATTACTAATGTGAGAGATGAGTTGGCAGCGATTGGAGAGGCCATTCCACCCACTGAGTTAGTGCGGATTGCGGTAAATGGCCTCTCCCGTTCATGGATGAACTTTGCTGATAGGGTTTGTGCTCGTGAGACCCTTCCCACATGGAAGAGGTTTTGGGATGATTGCATTCAGATAGAGATCAGGAAAGGTCAGCTTGGGGCAGCCAAGCCAGTTGAGCAGGATGAGGATGTAGCACTGTTGGCAGGAGGCAAGAAAGGCAAAGGGAAGAAGCAGGCTTCCACAAGCAATGGTGGGGGCAAAGGCAAAGGTAAAGGTAAACAAGGTAACACACAGAAGGACTATTCCAAGGTGAAGTGTTGGAACTATCAAAAGATGGGACACTATGCAGTTGTGTGTCCGGAGAAGAAGAAGAAGGAGAAGAACCAGAGCATGGCAGCTTCAGCAGAGGTTGAGGACTTTGCAAATCGTTTTGACCGGGAGTTTGGGTTCATTGCGTGTGAGTCCTCTAGTGTAGGATCACCTGCCACACAGATTCAGAGGGAGCATGCTTTTCCCTCGATTAGTGGAGCATCTTCAGGTATCTGGTATGTGGACAGTGGGGCTTCACGTCACATGACAGGAGTCCGTGAGTACTTCTCAGAGCTTTCAGAGAGTGGCACCGATATAGAGGTAGTACTCAGTGATGACAGAGTTCTTAGAGCAGTCGGTGTGGGGACACTGACATTTCAGAGGGAGTCCAAACCTCCCTTGAAGGTGTCAGATGTTCTTTATGTGCCAAGGATGAGGAAGAACCTCATATCTGTCTCAGCTTTGGAGGACAGAGGATATGAGGAACTGTTCAGGGGAGGACAGGTGTTGATGTATCCCAGGGGCACTCCAGCTAATTCAGCTAGAGTGATAGGTGTACGCCATGCAAAGGTGTACAAGTTTGCATTCTAGTCCCTTGTGGCATTGAGCAGTAGTACCGACAACAGAGCTAGCAGTTCTGAGCTATGTGAGATTTGGCACCGCAGGATGGGACATATATATTATGGAGCCTTGAGGACCTTGTGGGAGATCACTACAGGTGTGCTAGATTTCAGTACTGATCACTTTGATACACTTGTAGAGGATGTGTTATGGGCAAGTTTGCCAAATCCCCTTTTCCCAGCAGTGACAGCAGAGCGACTAGGATACTTGATTTGATACATTCTGATGTGAGCGGTCGGATGTCGCATGTTTCCTTGAGTGGATATGAGTATTATGTTTTATTCATTGATGATCACTCCAGGAGGACCTGGATTTATTTCTTGAAGACCAAGAGTGAGGTCTTCAAGCGGTTTCAGGAGTTTAGAGCTCTTGTGGAGACACATACAGGTCGGAAGATCAAGTCCCTGAGGTCGGACAGTGGGGGAGAGTACACCCTTGGAGAGTTTGTTGATTATTGTGCGGAGGCAGGCATTAGGAGGGAGTTCACTGTTTCTTACAACCCCTAGCAGAACGGGGTTGCGGAGAGGAAGAACAGATCCGTCGTAGGGGCTACCAAAGCCATGTTACATGATCAGGGGTTGCCATTGTTCTTGTGGGCAGAGGCCTGCAACACAATTGTTTACTTGCAGAACAGGAGTCCGCATCGTGCCTTGGGGCACATGACTCCGGAGGAGGCTTTCTCTGGGAAGAAGCCTGATATTGGTCATCTTCATATCTTTGGATGCATTACATACTCCTATATACCCAAGGAGAAGAGGACCAAACTAGAGGCCACCGCAGAGAAGGGTATCTTTGTGGGCTACAGTGAGACCTCAAAGGCCTTTCGGATTTACATTCCTGCACAGAGGAGAGTTGTTGTTAGGCGGGATGTGAAGTTCGAGGAGTACAGGGCTTTTAGGAGGTCACGGGAGTTAGAGTATCTGGATCAGCCAGACCCTCAGCAGCAGTTGAGTCAGTCGCAGAGATCCAGTGGGCAGGGATCAGGAGGATCAGGAGGTACATCTATAAGGATGTGAGGTTCGTCAGTGAGCAGTGGCTCATCGAGCTAGAGGGGGGGTGCTCCGAGCAGT
>APFE031194920.1:0-29187 GCA_000404065.3 Pinus taeda | reverse complement strand
TACTATCTTGTGTAACACTATTATACTAATCATTATCATTATTTAATTCATGTTATCACTATATTAATAATTTTAATTCATCTTATTACTATATTGTTTGTTTGTTTTATGTTTTATGTTTTACTATTTTGTAACACTATTTTCTGACACTATTACACTAATCAGTATCATTATTTAATTCTTGTTATTACTATATTAATAATTTTAATTCATATTATTACTATATTGTTTTTTTGTTTTTTTTTATGATTTTCTCTTTTGTAACACTATTACACTAATCATTATCATTATTTAATTCATGTTATTACTATACTTATAATTATAATTCATGTTATTGGTATGTTGTTTTTTGTCTTGTGTTTACTATATTGTAACACTATTTTGTAACACTATTATACTAATCATTATCTTTATTTAATTCATGTTATTACTATATTAATAATTTTAATTTATGTTATCACTATATCGTTTGTTTGTTTTATGTTTTATGTTTTACTATATTGTAACACTATTTCATAACATTATTATACTAATCATTATAATTATTTAATTCATGTTATTGCTATATTGTTCACTTGTTTTATGTTTTACTATATTGTAACACTTTTTTGTAACACTGTTATACTAATCATTATCATTATTTAATTCATGTTAATACTATCTTAATAATTTTAATTCATGTTATTATTATCTTAATAATTTTAATTCATGTTATTACTATATTGTCTGTTTGTTTTATGTTTTATGCTTTACTATCTTCTAACACTATTATACTAATCATTATCATTATATAATTCATGTTATCACTATATTAATAATTTTAGTTCATGTTATTACTATATTGTTTGTTTGTTTTATGTTTTATGTTTTATTATTTTTAACACTATTTTTTAAGACAATTATACTAATCATTATCATTCTTTAACTCATGTAATTACTATATTAATAATTTTATTTTATGTTATTACTATACAATTTTTTTGTTTTATGTTTTATGTTTTACTATTTTGTAACACTATTATACTAATCATTATCATTATTTAATTCATGTTATTACTATATTAATAATTTTGTCACTAGATTCATTCTTATCTTATTTCTCTTCTGAGTTTTGTTTATTTTTCTTCTTCCCCTTCTTTTTACCATCGGATTTTGATTTGGCCATAGATGATTCTACAACATGGATATCAGCAGGAATTTCAACGAAAGAGTCTCCTGACTGGGAATCTAGTAAAGTTATAATAGGAGAAGAATTCTTTGAAGATTTCGTCTTACTTTTGGTACTAACTGAAACAATCATACCATCAGCGGCATGAGACCCTGAAGGAGTTACAGTTATTTGATTGTGTTTCGGAAGGTCGAGGGGTTTTTCATGTAAGATACCTGACTGCGTATAGACAAGGTCAAGGTATTGAGCTTGAGCAATTACTTGCTCTTGAGTGATTTTAGGTAATAATGATTTAACAAACCACCCTGCTAAAATTTGATTCAGAATCAAAACTTTCAGTAAACGTCGTCTACATCGCCATTCATGAATATATCTGAAATATATTTGGACGTTGACTGTTTCAATGAAGTTAATAATTCTGTGCAATTGTCGTATCTGACAGGAAACTAAAAATGAGTTAAGAAAGAAGTGGCTAACTGACTAAAATTATAAAAAGAGCCTCATGGTAACTCAATGTACCATTTGGCAACAAGACGAATCAGAGTACGTTCAAAAAGATGTAAGTGAATTGAATCATCGATAATGGAATTAGATGCACACCAGAGGTGATAAGTCATCACATGATTTGACGGATCTTCTCCTGACTTATCCTCAAACTTTGGGATATCACTGGGCAACTTATTATGCATTGGCGATCAATACGAAAGACATTTAATTAGATCGTTTGTAAGGCATGACAAATAAGGTAAATCCAAAGTTGCAATAAAAGATAACTGACGGTTAGGGTCTCGAAAACCTTGGGTAACAAGACCAGCCCTAGGAGGAGGATATTTAGGATAACCTAGAATTGGATTTGCATTGGGAATATTATATCCTCCCAGAAAACCAAGATTAACCAGACCAAACTGGGGTTCTTGAGGTTGCTGATAAGTATAGCCAGGGTATGGCTGATACTGATAAACTAGGTTTTGCACAGTAAGACCAAATTGATACTGTCCCTAGTATGGTTGATAAGTGAATTGCAGTTGACATGTGACAACTGTACTTGGACCAGGTTGTCCTACAGGCATCTGAGCCGAAGTCTGAACTGTAGGTCCTGACTGTGGTAAAGAGGCTTGAGGAGTTTGCACTGATGTAGGAACAGTAGAAATCGGAGCTGTCGATACTCCAAAAGTAGGTGGGGTAGATTGAACAGAAGTTGTAGTAGTTGCCGTAGCAGTTTGAGGCAGAGTTCGAGGTGAACTAGGCCCAGGCTGATGAGCTACACCAGGCACAAAAGTTTGAACAGTAGACTGGATAGGTTGCTGGGTTGGACCAGAAACCAAAGGTTGTCCAGGTTGACTTGATAACTACACATTCGGCTGCAAAGTCTGTTGAGATGGATCCCACACCATGTTCATTCCGGGGTATGTACCCATAAAAGGTTGAGAATATTCAGGACCATAATCGGGTTGAGTGTAGGGCTGATAATTGAGAGGTACATTTCCAGTTCCTTGTACAAATGGTTGACCAGAAGGTGGTTGAAAGCCTTGAGTTGGGTACTGACTTTGAGGTTGATAGCCTTGAGGCACATATTGAAACTGGGGTTGACCTTGAGGTATATATTGATATTGGGGTTGACATTGAGGTATGTACTGATATTAATAATTTTAACTCATGTTGTTACTATAATGTTTGAGGTTGCCCCCCAGACAGTAACTGACTACCTTGAGGTTGCCCCCCAGGCGGTAACTGACTACCTTGGGGTTGTCCCCAGGCGATAACTAACTACCTTGAGGTTGCCCCACAGGCAATAACTGACTACCTTGAGGTTGCGGCTTTGGAATAGCACTAGACATCATAAGAATTTCCTCTACACTCAACACTTGAGTTCCTTTATTAACAGTTGATATATCATGTTCAATTGGTCGAGGAGATGCTCCTGAAAAAGTACCAGTGAGTGACTGATACCCTGAAGGAACAGAAGGGCCGCCATATAAAAATGTTTCTGGTGTTTGGGAAAACATGGATGACCATATTGAGATATTCAAAGGAGGATAATAACCTCTGGGCGTAGGATGAAAAGGAATTCGAGGTGGTGAAAAAATAAGACCCGGGTTTTCTAAAAAGTTTGCCAATGATACGTACCAAGATTCACTCCTAAAAGGACTGTAGAAAATTGATTCACGCTCTGTAAGTTCTAAAGTCGGTTGATTTTTTGGGAGAGTTATATCTTCGTCTAGACTAGCAAGTTCTTCAATAGAAATGAGTCCAGAAGGAAGATTTTGGGTAATGATACTTCCTACCCTGGGTGAACCAGGACCACTAGAAGTTGGAGAAGCAAATCCTGAGGATGGAGTAGGAGCAGGTTCAGTTTCAGGCTCAGAAATTTCAGGTTCTTTAGCTAATTCACTAGTAGGAGAAAAACTACCAGTAACTTCGGAAAGTGAAATTGGCTCAGAAATATACTCCATTGTCTATACTTGATAATCAGGATGAACAATTAAGGAAGACTCTTCGGCTTCTGGTGACCCAAATATACTGTCCCTAGGTGATACAAGAGCTCATAGCCCTTCAAGCTAGTTTGGTGTATACTCGGTAGGTTGCCCTCGAAGTCTACGGGATTGTATCGTTAATTCAGCCATGATTAAAAATTTAATTATTCACAGGCAAACAAAGAAAATATCAATAAAACCACCTAAAGTCTCTAAAGAACCAAACAATTCAATCACACACATAAAAAATCTAATAGTTCAAACCACACACAAACATTGACTTTCCGTACCAAAAACACTAGTTGGTGATGAAATCCAACATCGTAGAATTTAATACAAAAAGGGCGGTTGGAACAATTACCCCTCCAACCTGCTTAATGATTTGGGGTAATGACTTTCATTACACCAAAAATTGAAGATCAAGGGAACCAAAGATCGAAGATCAAGGGGACAAAGGATCGAGGAGACGAAGGATCGAGGGAACAAAGGAAAAGATTTGAGTCAAGTGATGTGCTGAATTCTACATCTCTAGAAAAAACATAAAGGTTTTGAGGGTTGAGGGATGTTTGGTTGGAAGGTGGGGTGATGGGGCTGGCCGAATTTTAGACCCTGCCTGGATGGATGATGGAGATTCACTGATGAACTGAATCTCTTTTGAAAGCTAGGCAGGGTCTGAAATTCAGCCAGCCCCATCACCCCACCTTCCAACCAAACATCCCTCAACCCTCCAAACCTTTATGTTTTTTCTAGAGATGTAGAATTCAACACATCACTTGACTAAATCTTTTCCTTTGATCCACAAAGGATCGAGGGAACAAAGGAAAAGATTTGAGTAAAGTGATGTGCTGAATTCTACATCTCTAGAAAAAACATAAAGGTCTGGGAGGTTGAGGGATGTTTGGTTGGAAGGTGGGGTGATGGGGCTGAAATTCTCGTAACCCATATTAGGGATGGCTTGTGAAGTGTTACCCATATTGAACCTACCCTACTAAGGTACCATACCGCCCTGAAAGATATGTGATGATTACTTGATGAAACTAAGCTATATACCTTGCTTAAACCATATAGTATTGACACCAGTTACATATGGATATCATACTAGTTAACCAAATAAGCTATAATACTATAAAGAGCAGTACTATCATATTACATTCCAATTTCTTGTATTTCCATAAGTATCATGGTTGTTACTCCTTGGACTACTAAGCTTCTACTATGCTTACTCTACTTACTGGGATAGTAGTGATATAAGATGTATTGTATTTACATAATATACATATACGTGATACCAGGGATAGTTAAGCAGGATGAAATGAGGTATAAGCTGGAGCTTACTGATGATTAGACTAGTATGTGCACTACTATTCTTGTGCAAGGGTAATAAAAGGCATTACTAATATATACCAATCCCGAGGAGCTGTATATGATGGATCATTGAGCTAGACATAGCAAATAAGAGATAGCATTAGACAAGCTACGATACAATAAGGGATAAGAAATGGTACTACTAAGATTATACGAGCTCTTAGTTATCTCGGCATGGGATTCATAGGGATATACCAGTACTAGAGATATACAGCTCCTTGTACAAGCCTAATCTAACTCTTTACACTATATGGGTTTAGTACTACCTATCCAAGTTAGATGAGTAATACATATAAGTAACCATCACGAGCTTATGTTAGATACTGGAACGTGTCCTTTTATTAGTGTTAAGTTATACATAGAAGCTTACAAGCAAGTGTGTTAACTATGAATATGAGTAATTATTAATAAGGCCAACCAATTTACTGCTTTACCCTCCGGGGGAAAGGGAGACTTTGTGAGATTCAAAAGCAATTTCAGTCAATCCACCAACAGTAGGGAGTAGAGGCGGCTAGACCAAAGGTAGGAGTAAGGCAATTGATTGCCAGCTTTTGACCGGAAGATAGAAGGTCCTGGCTTATGGAAATCTTTATGAATGATGAGCTGCCACTCCTTACTCCCTCCGCATTCGGTCGGGTTCAGCCTACTAACTATAAGAGAGCCCCATCACCCCACCTTCCAACCAAACATCCCTCAACCCTCCAAACCTTTATGTTTTTTTCTAGAGATGTAGAATTCAGCACATCACTTGACTCAAATCTTTTCCTTTGTTCCCTTGATCCTTTGTCCCCCTTGATCTTCAATCTTTGGTTCCCTTGATCTTTAATCTTTGGTTCCCTTGATCTTCGATTTTTGGGGTAATGACTTTTATAAAAACAAATAGTAAAACAAAACTAAAAACAATAGTGAGAAAATGAAGAAGGCCTTAAAGCCAATGTATGAGTTGTTATAAAACCACTTAAAAACTTTAGAAAAAAAAGAAGTAAAACATTTTGAAAAATTTATGAAAAGAAGACAAAAATAAAAACAAAAAACAATAGTGAGCAAATGAAGAATGCCCAAAATTCAATGGGTGAGTTGTTATAAAAGCACTTAAAAACATCTAAGAAAGAAAAAATATAGGATTTTAAAAGCTTTTTAAGTAGTGGCGGATACAACCATTAAAATAGCTTATGTGGGTTGAACACTTTTTTAAAGCGGATACAACCATTACAATAGCTTATGTGGGTTGAACACTTTTTTAAAGCATATAACATGTATTTGTGTGCCTATTTAGATTTAGATGAAGCCTTTCTCCTGGGCCTGGGTAATTCCCTATGGCTAAAGCCTTTCTCCATTATTTGTAGTGGTGTTTATTTGGCCAAGGTATGGATTTATAAATTCACAATAAGATTTAAAAGTAAAATTCTTTGGAATTTGCATGTGTTTTTTAGTTTCTTTTGCTATATATTTTTTTATTTGTTCCATTTTTTTATTATTTAGAGGAGTATTGTTATATGTGTTTCCGATATTCTTATTATATTAATTCTAGAAAAATTCCACGTACTATTGTTAGTTGATGTTATAGAATGATATTTTTGAGCTAGCGTATCTCATCTTTGCCAATGGATTTTTATGGCCTGATGTGCAGAGAGAAATCAATTTTTAGTCAAACCAATTTACTCTAAGATTAAAGTTTTCTTGCATTTGTGGAAGCTTTATAATTTTTGTCATTTTTCCTTTTTAATTTTCACAAAATGGGAAGGGAGAAATAGGAGTTATACTTTGTTTCAATGGATTATTAACAATCTTAAATCAGAAGGAAAAAATATTTGGGTTTCATTTGATTCATTTGTTGTTAAATTCTCTATTTTAGTTTCATTATGCATTATTATTTATGATTTTATTTTCATAGCATGGATGGGTATTCTGGGCATTGTTTGGAGTTTGGTTTAGGGAATATGCACCTAGATTTGCTATATAAACTATTGGGTTGTGTTATATTCTTTCCTCATAGTTAACAGGGGGTTTGAGGGGTACCCGTAACCCCACTTTATGGGGTCCGGGGTAGCACCCCAGAAAATTTTGGTTTTGGACCCTATGTTAGGTTGGGCGGACCCACCTATGGTTTTGTGCATGATTTTCACACATGGTTTTTGGACGCGATGGTTTTCGGTCCATGGTATTTGATCGATGGTTTTTTGGTCCATGGTATTGGACGTGATGGTTTTTCGGTCCATGGTATTGGATGCTTCGGCATGTATAAATATGTATTGTAACATTGAAAGGAATATAATGAAAAATCAAGCTGGTAGTCTCGGTTTTGAGATCCAGTGGAAATCTCTGTGTATATGTGTTTTATGTGTTATGCTCTCGCATTTTTATTTTTCCTGTGATTTAGAATTCGTATGTAGGTAATTTCTGTACGAGGTTAAAACCTACACCAGTTCCCTCCAAGAATTGTGCAGTTTTGGCTACCAAGCTCCCGCTACCCACTCCTACCAAAAATTATGCAGATTTTGTCTGCCTAGCCTTCCTACAGCCTAGACTTCTCCTCTAAAAAATTGTACAGTTTTGTCTTCCAGCTGAGTCAAACCCCACAAACAGTCATTGTCAATCCAGATTGCCCATCTCCATCACCCATTGACTTCTGCACGGTTTTCACCAGCAATGCATAGAGCCTCCATCCTAGCTCGCAACTCGCAACCTTGTCTCCTCTCCCAGTCACCTGCATCTGAAATGATCATGCATCACGATAGAATAGGAGATTTATGGATTTGATGTCATCTCATCATGAGTGACTGCAGATACAGGTACACAAACAAACATGGCACGATGACAGATGGGATGAACAAAGGTATTACATATAGAAGGACATGTTCACGAATGGACGAACAGACGATGCATGCAAAGATATGTGCTCGCGAACGGAAAATCATACAAAGATGTGTTCACGGATGGACGGAAAGATGAACATTCAGTGATGTGTTCGCACATGAATGGACGGACGAACATGCACTTTTTCCAAATGGACAAACCTGTCATGCATGCCAACATACAAGCAAGGAGTAGTGTGCAAAGGCAACATCAAGCGAACCCACCAACCATCGAAGACTCCGTGCACCTTGCAATGTAGAGGTGAAGTTGTGACACACCATGAGGACATCCATCACTATCAACACTATAGCTCAACATGCACACCAGAAGCAACACGAATGTACCAGCACTGTCATGTCAAGTCTTCTCATGAGTCATGTCATCCACATCTCTACTGTGGGCCATACTATCAATCAATGTAATGTAGTACATGGAAGTCCAATAGACCCACTTGTCATATGAAGATTCATGTAAATTAGAAATTTCATGGAAGTCAAACAGTCATGATGGAAGTCGACCAGCCACAAGGAATAGTTTCACCCTTGGCTATAGATACCCCCTCATTTGTACATGCAAAGGAATTTTCACCTCAGCTCCTCCCACATAGCTTTGAGAGTCTATAATCTTTTCTTTAGGGAGTAAGTAATGGCTCCAATGCCCAACCCAGGGGGTTAGTGAAGTATGGTGTAATGACGTGTCTTGGAACTTTCGCTTAATTCTGAAGCCTGCTAATCGGCCATCATTTTTTCACACATGTATTGTAACTATTGTAAGAGTGATCTTGAACACTTGTAATGCATGTTCCTTTCATCTATGTTTAACACTTGAACTCATTCAGTTGTTGTAATACATATATATTAATGAAAATGTGTTGTATGAGTTTTTAATGTTGTCCTACCCGTGTTGGTTACCTACCTGGACATCAAACAGAACTTTCACGTAATCTTGTTTCAAAAATTGTTGCATTTGTGCGGACTCCTCTGTTGTGTTATGTACGTGTTATCTTTCTTTGTGTTTTGTGACTGCCACATCGTTGTGGACTGCTCTTCCAGAAGTTGTGCATGTCCTGTTTTGTTGTGTGTTCCTAACAAAGTTAGGGCTTCCTCCCATTCAACTTGGGACTCACTCCCACCCTCTCCCTCTAGAGTGAAAGAACCATTGACACAAGTAACACTAGAAATCACTAGGCATGCAAACCTCACTATTCGAAGACAAAGCAAACCACTCTCATGTGCTGACAAGAAAGAGTTGAGGAAAATCTTTAATATAATGGAAATCGGGCCATCATACCGGATGGAACTCCCACACCAAATGGTCAGAGTTCTAGTTGGGACTTCATACTCGGGTGATCCCCTGAATGTTGCCAGGTCCAGCATCGTCAACACATTCCTATGTCATCAACAAGAGTTGATGCAATTGTTGAGAAATATAACTTGAGTTGGAGTTTCTTGCACATGTTAGGTGTGAACTTGTGACAAGTCGTTCAATAAAACTTCTAGGTACCAATTAATAAAAGTTGGAAATAAATACCATTTTGTGATTTCACTTACACAAATAAAAGAAAAATTTAAATTTTCTATATTTTTCTAGTCTTAGAAATATAAATGAAATAATTTAGAGATTCTACAATATTAGTGAATTAGATTTCTTCTCATCTTAAAGATAAACCTCATTAGTAAGATAAGGAGTTTTTTAGGATTAAGGAAATTAGTTGCTAAAATATGTTGGCTTCTTTTAATTGGTCATTAACATTGAGGAAATTAATTATCTCTCTCAAAATATAAATAGGACAAGATGGGAAAAGTTGAAAAAACATGAGAAAAATTAAGAGACATGGTAACCAAGAGAAGAATAAGAGTGCAGTTGAGAGAAAAAAGTGCATATATGTTGTAACAAACAACAAGAAGCAATCCATATAGAAACAACATTGTACATTTTTACAATAATAGTTTCTATCTTCTTTCTTTGATAGATCCATGCTTCTATTTCGACAGGTTATGCTTGTCTATTCTATAGTATTTTTATTTGTCATAGAACTATTAAGTTATAACAAACTATGGAGGTACCTTGTAATTCGAATATTAAATTGATTTGAAGGGTAAAATTGATGTGCATGTGTGTTATTCATTTTTTATTTCCATTGTTCATTTTTCAACAATATTTGTGATTAGAACATATTCCATAAACATCTTGATAAATTGTGCAAGCTTTATCATTGATTTGTTGTTTTTGTTTCTTGCTCTCACCTAAGTTGATTGCTCCATCTAGACTACCAAGTCCTAAGTACCCCTATGTTATCGGGAAATCTAGTGTCTGTGCAGCGCTGCTAGTCCCACTAAGACAGGTAGCTATCTTAGAAACAAATAGATTAAAGTTACTTTCATTTTCCTTTATGAGAAGTAGATAGGAGAGGAGCAAAGAATACCAACCTCAAGCTTAAGTTTGGTTCCTTGCTTGTTCCTTCTCCTCTCTGACGAATCTTTGTCGCTCCTTCCTTGGTTATCCCACTTCAAAGAGTACCTGTAAAGTCAAAGGAGCATAATACCTTCAAAGTACAGAGATCTACAATCATAAACAATATAGGACCAAATATATATTGACCACACAAATGCATATATCATCAAGCATACAAGAATGTGGAGGAAAACTTGAATAACTTTATTGATATAAAGAATAGAAGAGAGGATTACAACCCATTGATCTGACCTAGCATCATCCTCCAAGCATGAAAGCCCTTCTTCACCTCATGAAAAGCTTATATCACCCAACGCTATGATGTTCCACCAGGAAACCAACAACACTTCCTTCCAAGATGCAAAATTCCAGCCTTTGGACCTCTGGGATGAGGGATCCATATATAGATGATTGCAGGGTGTGAGTCAGCTTCCAGGATTTTGATTAGTGTCCTCTCTCTGATAGTTCTTGATTCCACTTGGAGGTTCATGATCTCTTACTCATCCCTGGGCGAATTCAGAGAGGCAAGTGTCACAGGAGAAGTTTCTAGAAGATTTCATGATCATCCACCTTGCAAACTGTCTCTTCCATTTGTCTACTCTCACCCATCGCACCCTATAGAAGGGCTTTTCAGTATGCATCACACTTTTTGCATGTGGTAGGTGAGATGCATAGCACCCTTTGCACTGAGCAGTCTGTATGGTCCAGTTTTGACCAGTTCTGAGCAGTTTTTTGTGGAGAACTTCTGGGAGATGATGTAATCAGCTGACCTTGTTCCTTTAGAGTATGAAACAACACTTTTAGGGACTCAGAAGCCCTTGTTTTATGGACATATATGATTGGGATTGCAGTGCCCAATATGTCTATAACACCCTATCACTTATATGCTAATAACCTCTTATCCCCTAATGCATTAACCTCTAATCATACAAATTCGAACCCCTTAAAAATTAAACTGTGGTATCCAATTAGTTGGGCTGGGGAAATTTTCCATCCATGTCAAACTTGTGGTCTCCAAGTGAAATCAAGAAAGAAGATGACATAACGATGAAGGTGAAATAAGAATAGTTTTTTTTTTTGGTTTTGAGTATATATCTCACAAAGTGTCTCTCTTTCTACATGTCAAGAAAACTAACGATTTTTCTATATTTTTTCAACATATTCATAAACATATTGATAAAATGCACAAGCTTCATCATTGATTTGTTGTCTTTTTTTCTCACTCATTCCTAAGTTATTTTTGTCGTTGTCTTTGTTTTCCTATATTATATTTTAAAACATTTGTATCATTTAAATAATTGTTATATAAACTAACATTACTTGATTGTTTGTAGCTATAAAGAAATGATTTCATAAGGTAATCACCATGAATCATGATGACATGGTCATTATACAAGCCAGTATTTAGGAACATGGAGAAAAAATTGAAGATAAAGTTAATGATCCTATGGAAGAATATGATGATGCTAATAACATAGTTGAAGAAGAGTGGACAAATGTATTGATCCAAGAGACATTTAATAATTTTGAAATGGATGATGATGAAAACCAACTAGATGGTGTATTTCATAGACCTCTAATTGAGAAGGCAACAAGACCTCTTTATGAAGGCTCCAAAAAAATTCTTCTCTCTGTTATATTGCTGCTAGTGAACTTAAAGGTTATGAATGGTTTTTCAGACACTTGTTGTAGAAATTCCTTATAGATTCAAACTGAAAATTGTAATATGCTAAAACAATTGACTTGAATCTACTCTACTCATCAATGGAAACAATAAACGATTGAGGAAATCACAAAGCATATAAGAGAAATAATTCAATCACACATAACACAATAATTTTCTATGGAAAGCCGCAACTAAAACCCCCCTGCTATATGTATTTTGCATTAATCAAAAAATATGATAAGAATAAAATGCTTTGCTCAAGCCCGAGAAGCCTCTGCACTATCTTAATCTATCTCACTGCTTCACAAAAATTCTCAAGACAATACTTAGCAAATTATGTTGTCTGTCAAGCTTCTATTTCATTGCGTCGTTTCCTTGGGAATTAGACCATATTTAATTGGGAAATTCCACAAATATGAATTGCACAATCCTCATAAGCGTTCCTCTATTTTCATGCACCACCTGTACAATTCATATTATTATACAACTGATAGTACACTATCCCTGAACTCCAATCTCAACTAGGTATTTTTCTGATCTGACATGCATGAGTTAATTATGAGTGAATCTTTAGTTTACTGGTTGATCAGTGTTGGTTACACCCCACTACTGTAGGTTACACCCCACTACTGGATCTCCCACTAACTCCTCCATCTGTTGGAACTAGTTTAATTGAATTTAACTCAGTTCAACTGAATTAAATAGTTATAACTCAAAATAAACTCAACCAAGGCCCCTAAAAAGTAGGAGAAACTCTACACGACTCTAATTGGACTCCCAACTCGAATTAACGGAGACAAATAAGTCAAATTAACTTAGTTAACTATTAAAAGTTGTCATGAGATGTGAAATTACAACTTAATTCCTAATTTAATTCAAGTAAAAAATTAAATTAGGATTTTCTTGTTGCATTTTTTCAACACTCCCTCTCAACAAGAAAGGGATTATTTTCTACCCCAATCCTTCCTCTGTGAAACTCAAATTTGCATCTTGACAATGCCTTTGTCAAAATATCTGCATCATGCTCCTCTCTGGGAATGTACTCTAACCACATGATTCTCCTCTGCACACAATCTCATAGATGGTGATATTGGACGTCGATATGCTTGGACTAACCATGAAAAATTGGATTCTCAGAGACTTTTATACAACTCTACTTGTCATAGTAAATCATTGTAGGATCCATCTACTGACCAAATAACTCAACAAGGATCTTCCTCATCCAGATAGCCTCACAAGTTTCTTGATTAGCAATCATGTACTCTGCTTCTATTGAATTGCGTGCAACTAACATGTACTTCCTGTTGTACCAAGAAACTGTTGCTAACCCAATACTAAAGATTCCCATTGATGTGCTCTTCCTATTGGATGGACTCCCTTCCCAATCTACATATGTGAAGCCTTGAAGCTCCACTCTCTTTGGTTGTCTGTACCAAAGACAAACTTTGTTGTGCCCCTAAGGTATCTCAACACATATTTAGCTACCTTTCAATAAAGTTTGGTTGGATTAACCATGGCTTGACTAAGCTGGTTAACTGCAAAACATATGTTTGTTCATGTGGTCACCAAATACATAAGTGAACCCACAAGTTGTCTATAAATAGTAGCCTCCACTACTTCACCTGAAGTTGCATCCTCCTTCCTCTAGATACCTGTTAAAGGAGTCTTCATGGGTTTGTTGCTCTCCATGTGGAACTTCTTCAGTATCTCATTGGAATACTTTCCCTAAGAGATAAACAATCCGGCATCTCCTTTCCATATTTCCATACCAAGAAAGTAATACATAAGTCCCAAGTCCTTCATCTCAAATTCTCTTGCAAGATCCTCTTTTCAAGATTTTATCAGCTTCTCATCACCGTTAGAATCAAATCTTCGACATATAATAATATAATCAACAATTTACCTTCAACCACAATATGGTAAAGGTTTTCATATGCTTCAATTTTGGTGAAGCCTAATCCAGTGAAATAGTTGTCAATCCTAGTGTACCAAGCATGGGGTTCTTTTTTTAGTCCATACAATGCTCACTTGATTCTACACACATGTGACTCTCTATTGAAGGTCTCAAATCCTTTCGGCTGCTCAATATACACATCTTCCTCAATCATACCCTTAAGGAATGTTGTCTCCACATCCATCTAATGTATCTTCCATCCCATCTCTGCTGACAGTACTAGAATAGATTTGATTGAAGAGTACCTTGCTAATAGAGCAAAGGTCTCATCATAATCAATTCCCTCCACCTAAGAGAAACCTCTAGCCACAGATCTAACCTTGTATTTTTCCACACTCCAATTTGTTGCTTTGTTTACCTTGTAAAGACATATGGAACTCACCACTAACTTATCTACTCGTCTTGGGAGAACTTCCCAAACATTATTTCTGATAATGGAGTCATACTGCTCAACCCTGGCATAAACCCACATTGGTTGTTGCACCACTTCATAGAATAAGGATGGCTCAACCTCTACACTCTTTCTCATCAGAGCCATGTAGCCAGTGTACTGATATGGTAACCTCCTCTGCATGCATTGTTATGTGGGTGCTCCCACATTCTCTCTAACATCATGCACCAAACTATCAGTCTCTCTGGTGTGCTTCCTTCCATCTCTGGAAGTCTATGCATGAGTGGGTGCTTCCACTCTCTTCTCCTCTGCATATGGTTGCTCCAAATCATACTAAGGTTCCTTCTTTGGAGCTAAAATATGTAAATGAATCTCCCTATCAAGGGAACATCTCATGGCCTTCTCTTCATCGAACTTCACATATATGCGAACCAATATCATCCTCTTGGATGGAAAGTACACCCGATAGTTGTGAGGTGTATCAGTGTACCTCACAAATATGCCCAACTCAGTTGTTGGCTCTATCTTTTTCTATGCATCCTTGGTAAAATGATAATAGACTGATGAACCAAAGATCCTGAAGTGTGACACATATGGTTTCTTACCTTAAAAGATTCTTCTGGTGTACTCATCCCAAGAATTTCATGAGGGCTTTTGTTCTCCAAATAAACAATTGCGTTGCATGCTTCAGTCGACAAGTTCAATGGTAGTACTTGATCATGTAACATTGTCAATGTCTCTCCCACAATACTTATGTTCTTCCTTTCAACCATCCCATTCTGCTATGGGTTATGAGGTGCTACTAATTCCCATCGAATGCCTTTTGATGCACAAAATTTATTGAATTCATTCGACAAGTATTCTCCACCATTATTGATTTTGAGAGCTTTAACTTTCTTGCCAGTATATTTCTCAACAAGTGCTTTAAATTTAGAAAATTTATTGAATTCTAATCTTTATTCTACATGAAGAAAAACCAACACTTACAAGAAAAATAATCAACAAATATTACATAATACCTATGCTTAGTCATGGATGTTGTCAAGAATAGTCCACACACATCTAAGTGAACTCTATTAAGGATTGCTTGTTGTTGACTGTGTTTATCATGAAAGGAAGCTTTGGTGTACTTCCCCAATGTACACCATTTTCATGTGTCTCTCTGATCTAATGTACCCTTAGAAGGTCCTATAAAAATTTGCTACATGATCTGCAAATCTTCGTGGTGCAAGTGACCCAATCTTCTATGCCACTACTCACTGATGTCTCGACTCTGCACCTTCTCTACTTTTGTGCTCAAAGCAACACAATCTTCCACATCCAATTTGTAGAGTTTGTTCACCCGATCTACTTCACTTGTCCTAAGGCTATGTTGAAAAGGAAAGCCTTTCCCTTTCTAAACATCACATCATAGCCACAATCTACTAACATGGAAATTGAAAAGAAATTCTTCTTCAAACCCAGAATAAACATGACATATTTTATTGTGAGAGGAGAGCCAGACTCCCTCTGAAAGGTAATAGTACCAATGTCGATCACACTATACCTCCCATCATCTCCCATATCGATGTGCATCTAGAGGTTTTTGTCCTCCATGTCACTGAATAACTCTTTGTTGTCAGTCATATGGAATAAGGCTCCACTATCTAAGTACCAAACATTACCCTACATCGATGTCACCATGCAAGCGATGAGGGTGAAATCTAGTTCGAATTTTGAAGCAAGATCTTCATCGGCCACTCCTCCTAAGGGCTTCTTATTCACCTTATTGCGAAGACACTTTGTGGCGTAGTTTCCCAACTTATGAGAGTGAAAACATTTAATATTCGGCATGTCCTTCTACTTGTCACCTTCACTGGAATCTGATTTGGAATGGGATGAATTCCCCTTCCCTTTATTCACCTTTCTAGCTAAGGCACAGTGCTCCTCATCATCATGCTTTGATGAGGATCCATCTCTGGTGTTTTGTCAAATATCTTCTTGCACCAAGTCGAACCATAGTCACTCCCACTCTAGTAGCTTCTCCCTCCCATTAAATGATTCCTAGTAGTTGTGCCAGCTCTTAGGAAGTCCTATAAGTGCTAGGCTCACCAGATCGTCTTTAGAAACTATAACACTGACTTTTCCAAGCTCATCCCAACATTGGGTGAACTTGGTCAAGTATTTCGGTATTGTGTCACCCTTATCCATCTTGATTTTTCTAAGCTTTTCCTTTAGTGCCAGCTTCCTGTGGCCACTGTTGTTTTGAAATGAGTCTACCAAGGTCTTCCACATTGAAAATGGAGTTTACTTACCATGGACGTTCCAGAAAATATGATCTCGGAATCCTTCTCACCTTTTCCACACATTTTCTCCACTCTACCAGATCTTGAACATCAGTTGGCATATGAATATATTTTTCTATGAATTATTTAAGAATGTTGTCTTCCAAAACTACCTCCATCTTGTCCTTTCAAGAAATATATTTCAAACTACCCTCCATGGCATATTTGAGTCTCAATCTGTAGATCGACATCATGTTGGCTCTAAAGTATGATACTCCTAATTTGATTTTTCTTGCAAAAGGCAAACTTGTATTCTCCTCTTCTATAGTGATTTCAACTCTGATACCATGTAGAAATTCCTTGTAGATTCAAACTACATATTGTGATATACAAAAACAATTGACTTGAATCTACTCTACTCATTAGCGGAAACAATAAACAATCGATGAAATCACGAAGCATTTAAGAGAAATAATTCAATCAAACATAACACAATAATTTTCTAAGGAAAGCCACAGCTAAAAAAGCCCTACTATCTTTATATTGCATTAATCAGAAAATATGAGAATATTACAATGATTTTCTCAAGCTCGAGCAACCTTTGCACTATCTCAATCTATCTCACTGCTTCACAAACCAGCTTAAGCCAATACTTAGCCAATTTTGCTACCTGCCAAGCTCCTATTTCCTTATGTTGTTCCCTTGGTAATTAACCTTTTTTTAATTGGGAAATTACACAAATATGAATTGCGCAATCCTCATAGACCTTCCTCTAATTATATGCACCACATGTACAACTCAAATAATTATATAATTGATGGTACATTGTCTCTTAACTCCAATCTCAATTGGGTCTTTATGCAATCTAACATTCATGAGTTAATTATGAGTGAAACTTTAGTTTATTGGTTGATCAGTGCTGGTTACACCCCACTATTGCAGGTTACACCCCACTACTGGATCTCCTACTAATTCCTCCATCAGTTGGAACTAATTTAACTCAATTAAAATGAATTAAAAAATACAACTCAAAATAAACTCAACTAGGGCTCCTAAAAAGTAGGAGACACTTTGCATGACTCTAGTTAGACTCGTAACTTGAATTAACTGAGCCAACTAAGTCAAATTAACACAATTAACTATTATAAGTTGTCATGATATGTGGAATTACAATTTAATTCAAGGACAAAATTAAATTAGGAATTTCTTGTTGCATTTTTTCAACGCTTGTGTCACACAACTCCTAAGGTATGTAATATATTTTGTGACATTTAGTACATGATGATAAATGTTTTCCTTTTTCCTCTATTTTTATTGTTAGTTTATCATCTATAAAATTTGGATGCAATATGTATGCTTTATATGCTTTACACTAAGAAGTATTGATTTTTTAGTTATGTTGTAGATTGTTAAGTACCATCGTCAAATGTTTTACCTCGCACATACTGAGATTTACATGCCATTATTAAAGATGTTGGAATGGAGTATCAAGTTATTCATGCATGTCATTATGATCATATTTTGTATTATGAAGAACATCGTTGAAGAAAAATGTCGAAAATTTCAATTAGCAGACATTGAACTAATCAAGCAACAAAAAAATGTTCCTCACAAAGTTATTCATTATATTCCCATAATTCCACATTTGTGGTGATTGTTCAAGTGCAAAAATATAGCATAGTTTATGGATTACCATGCAAATAACATAAGTAAAGACGATGCTCTTCAAATGCCTATAGATGGATCTGAATTTAAGAAGATAAAGGAAATATGACCACATTTTAAAGATGAACCCCATAATCTTAGGCTTTTATTGGCAACTAACAACATCAATCCTTTTGGAGAGGTCATATTTACTTACTCGGTGTGGATTTTTTTTCTTATCAACAATAACATTCCTCCATGGATGTCAATAAAGAGGGATCGCATAATGTTGGCAATGATTGTTCCAAGTATTTATTTAGAACATTTTTTTTCAACATGGTAACATCTCATTTGCCTTGTTTCTTCATAAATATGTCATATATTTTGATATATTTTATTTATTGATATATGTAGTAATTATGTATTGTATCTTAAATCGATTAGGTATGTACCAATTCAAAGATATGAATGTAAATATCGAGCCGCTTATCGACGAGCTATAGAGTTATGGAAGGGCATCATTATGTATGATATCTCTAGACAAGTGCGTAAAGGGAATTTCAATTCCATGCAATGTTTGTATGGAAAGTTCACGGTGCCCCAAGGCTAACACATTTTTGTGGTATGTTATGAAATTACAATACATTTTTGTGGTATGTTATAAAATTACAATACATTTTAATATCATTTTATTTTATAAAATTCATGTCATGCATCATTTTTAAATAACATACTGCAAATAATTGATATATAATTTGATCCATCTCTTGCAAGTATTCAACCAAAGGGTGAATTTTCATATCGAGATTGTTGTCTTAAGATGAAATCTCATCATTCTAGAAGGTTGGGAAAGGAGGTGTTTGATGAGTATAGGCTTTTCTCTCTAAGAACCATAGGTATCAAAGTACCAAAAAACATATTTTCAATAGGAAAGAAGAGATTGGGTTAAGATCACAGAGAATGACACCTCTTTTATGACAACTGAAATATAATAGAATTAATCATCAAGGTATGTATTGAAAATTTGATAATGTATCATACACGAAATGTTTGAAATATTTTATATTTTTATTGAATTTTGTTCACTATACTAATTGACAAGCATTGTTGTAATTAATCATGCTTCACCTTAAATTTCATGATCATGAAGACATTAATAATGGGGTGCTTCCACGAGTAATAGAAAGCTATCTTGTACAATTTAGTAGGCTCCCCTACTATGAGCACCTAGAAATTGCTCATTTGTTTGATACAATGCACATCAGGAAGAATGTAACATAAACATTATGTTGAATCTTAGATGGAAGGAGTGACAAAGAAAAAATTGTCAATATTTGTATGACAATAGATTGTTATTGATAGAGAAACAAAGGGATGTAAAAGAGGTAATTAAAAAAAAATCCCGCAGAATTTTCTTCAAACATAAAGAATATCCTATAAAAAAAAGGTGAATTAGGTGGAGTAAAAACTAATGATTTGGCATACCTTGATTAAGGTAATTATTTTGGTGTATATATTAATATATCGGTGAAACATCTTGTTAGTGTTTTTTTTCCTTCTAATTTAGGAATAAATAATGATTCATTTTTTTCTTACAGTATGTTCTAATGCTATCTCTTCCAAACAACTTTGAAAGAAATGTCAAACAAGTTATATATCAACTTGGAAAATACATGAGGTAAGTGGGAATTTATATGCAAACTCTAATTAATTTGTTCAATTTATCATGCAACTTATATTTGATTACATGTGATTTACTTGTAATGTAATTATTTATACTTTTTTGTTGAAATTTGTGATTTTCTTGCATCAATTGTAGATGGCTTTCATCTAAAGAAATCGATAAAGAAGAAATAAAGTATTGGAGGAAACAAATTCCTCATCTAGTGTGTGAAATGAAAAAGTATTTACCTTCGAAATTTTTCAATGCATAAGAACATTACCTCATGCACCTAGTTGAGGAGATTAAAAAGTGTGGACTTGTACACACAAGGTCAATGTGGATGGTTGAGAGACACTTTGAATCATTGAAGGCTTTGGTTAGACAAATAGAATCTCCTCAAGGTTCTATGGTAGAGGGATATGGTATATCAAACCATGGTTTATATTACTCAATATATTCCTTGATATAAACCATGGTTATATTAAACATTTTTTGACTATTTGACTGTCAATGTATAATTTAAGAATACCTACTTGCTTTTCTTACAAGGAAGAGAATACGTTAGATTCCCATATTACTACCCATGGTTGGTTCTAATAAGGGAGGATAATTGTTTTGAAGTGATCTAGAGACCATCTTCTCTTTGATGGGATATATGGCCCATATATATTAGAAAGGAAGGCGTGCTCGCCTAAATCCAACAACTCATATTTTTTCGATAGAATATATTGAGAGGATGCTAAGGGGGAGATGCAAGCCTTATTAGAGTTCCATAGAATAACTATTCCTCCCACTCCTTTGGTTTCTCCTTTGAATAGGATCCCTAATCCTTTCTATATTCTAGTTGTAATTATTTTCATATAAGAAAAGCCCCATTTTGTTTCTTGGAGTATTATTTCTAGATTTCCCTAAGCTAGATACACTTTTATAATACCCTATGTTTTGAGGGAGCATGGAAGTACTTGGTTGGAATAGAAAAATAATTCTCTGGATGAACAAGGATGTGTCTTGAGTCAACAAGAAGAGCAACTTCCTCCAAATTCCACTTAGTTGTGCGTCGACCACATTGCTTTTCGTCTTCCCCTCCCCTTATGACTAGTTTGAGAGGGTTAGTTTTGATGCCTAGGAACCTTCAGGATGTACATTGGTCGATGTCCATAAAGCCAACTATGAAAGAACCTTAAATTTTATTTTGGCTTCATTTGGAAGTGATTGATTCGAGTTTTCCTCCAAGATTTTTTGGACTTGGAGTTCTCATTACTTCACCATTAAATCTTGAATCCCTATGTTTGAGTTGTCTAATGTTAGCATGTATTATTCATCATCCTTTGGAAGGTTAATCACATTCACTTCCTCCATTCCTCTCTCGTCCTTATCTTCAAAACTAGGTTTGTGTTCCTCCTTACTACTTCTATGCTTCTTCATCTTATCATCTTCCTATATAATATGTTGGCAAAGTTGAGTCTAGTACCCTTTATAAAATTCACTTGGAGATGGTTCTCTACATAATTCTAAAAGTGTTGGAAAACTATTATTATAGGTTTTCATTCTTCACCTTACTAGACATTCTTTTTATTGGTTTTGCGTTTGACTAGGACCTTGTGGAACCCTTCCCTGTCTTGAGTTTCTTTTAGATTCTCTGAGATTTTTTAGGGTATTAAGAGCACAATCCATAAATAAATGACCATGTTTATGGCATTTTTTTTTTTTTGCAACAGAAAGGGATATGTTCATTATCAATAATTTGAGTCGAATCAATGTCTTAGGATTTGAAAATGAATTATGGTTGGGCACCTTTGACATCCATATATATAGAGATGATCATATTTCTTTTCTTTTATCTCTCTGTTTACATTGTCTCGGTGAGGGTTTGTACTATTAAGGGCTTCATTTTTGTCTGTGTCTGATAGACGTTCCTTGTCCAATTAGCAAGCTTCACGAAACATAATACCAAGATTTTCAAGTAGCTCAAAATCCTATGGATGAGGAACCTGTAGCAATAAAATAAAATGGGCTACTCTATCACTCTATTTTACAACTTCCGCTTCATGTCACCCATAGGTAAATCTATGTATCACTTTGTAGTAGTCCCACCCATGTATCACTACACCTCTGAGGCGTTTGATAGATTTGAAAACTATAGTGGCCCAACTAATGCTGATGTTCATAATAATAATAAACATGATTTATCCTTTGTGGATTTTCATTACGCGACGATAGATTTTTTTTTTTTTTTTGTAAGCTTAGGTAGAGCCTCCTTTTCTATTTGTATAAAAGAAAACTGAAACCAAATACAGTTAATAGGTGGCCTCAACTTGCTCATTGAGAAACCAAGTCTATTGGCCACCTATGCATATTGTAAGCCAACCAAAAATGATAAGTTATCAATCTTTCTACCCAAGCGATATATACATAACTATTTAAAAACCAATCTATAGTCTTAGATCCCATAAGCATGCATGTAAAAGAAAGCTAGCTGCTAAAAAACAAAAACTTGAGGTCATTGAGCTCAAACTATTCTTTGAGGTCTTCTGATTCTAACTCAATTGTCATTGGATCTTCAACTGAATCTCCAGGTGCTGGTGTCATTTCAATAATACATGGAATGTGTTGCTATATACGGTCCAATGTTAAGCCCTGCTTGCAGAGTTGGAACTGGATAGTTTGCAGGTCCTTTTTATAGTCTGGCATGTCTTTGATGATCAGAGCCATCCCCATGGACACTTGTTCCATTGCTTTTCCCACCAGTCTTTTCATGAGCTAGTATAGATGCAAGGTCTATTTGAATTGGGATAGTCTCCCTTTGGTGTTCCTAGGATCTGGAATGTGGTCTTTCCATTCCTCCATTTCATCATCAGAGTCCTCTTCCATAATTCTTTCCTCCATTTCTTCTGTAATTTTTCGGATCCCTACATCCGTTCCTTTCTTATATGCTTTTGCTGCCTCCTTGATAGTCTCGTCTAGGGGTCTTCTTCCTATCCTCTATTCTGAGGTTCCCATGTCCTTTGAACGAGGACTAGATTTTTCTCACCCTCCGTGACGTCTTCCTCTAGCTAGACACGCCATGTTGCCAGCGTCTGCTACCTATTCACAATGATCACAATTCAATGTCAGGATAAAACAACCATTACCCATCAAAATTCCAATTGCCTCATGGGGTTTCTGTTCTCCGTCACTGCCTCCCCTTTGCCTACACTCCGTTGTTCTCAGGCATTCAAATGAACCAGGGGTGGTATTCACCTTCTCCCTACTCCCCCCATCTTGCCTCTCGGTCGGACCCATAGTCTTTATCTCTCCTTCACTGTCCCTTCCTCCGGAATTGAGGTCCCCCAGGCTAACCCAATCCATGTGCGACCCCGATATAGTGAACGAAGGGAGCTTGATGCTAGGACTCTCCTCCCCCCTGCCCTGCTTACTGACGCCAATCCCTCCCCTCGCAGCACTACCTCCTCCTTATGTCACCCATTCCTTGCTTAGCTTCCTACCCAACTTCCCCTCCCAGACTTGCTCTTCTTTACTGCCATAACTCCCATTATCTACCAAGAAATTCGGCCTGAGGAACTTCTCTGGGCACTCAGTCCTCCATTCCACCCAAATAAAATCCTCTCTAGCCTCTCTAGCCTTAGCCCTAAGCAAAATGTGCCACTCCCTATTAGCTTCTATGCCCTCAAGTCTAGCCAACATTGAAGCAAAGCTACCTGGCCACTCTTCCTCACTACTTTTTCTCTTTATGCGCAGCATAAGCTCTCCTCGAGGTATTTCCTTCCCAACCTGGCACAAATCCCTTCCCCCACCCAGCATACTGGACCTTCCTTTGCAAATTACAAAAAGAAAACAGTTAACGTACCCGTGGTTGCTATGCCTTCTTGCTGGATGCGAGTATGGCTTGTCCTCCACTATCGTTCTCCTGCTACCTTGCAATCTAGCCATCCTCCCTTCCCTACACTCCTTCTCATAATCTGCCTTACCTACCTACCGTCCGATCCACCTTACACCGCCATCCTTACCACCTCTCCTCTTACCAACGTGCCAAACGCCACTTCTCTCTTCTGACGTTGCTGCAGACATGCGAGACTCTACCACACCCTGTGGTATAATCGTGTGGGCAGTGGTAGGCAGTCCTTTCGCCTCCTGGCCTCTGACATCTATACTTCTTTTGATTACCCACTTCGTCACCCTGATCGGGGGTACACAACGATAGTTTTTAATACAAATAAAATATGGAATTGCCTCTTTTGAGATACAACTGAGATCAAATTGTTGTTCATTCCACATAATTTTTTAGAACTTTATAGTATATTTTTCATTAAAGAAATAAATTTGCACCTACCAATACTAACCTCATTATGTTACATTAAGTTTGGAACTTTATAATATATTTTTCATTAAAGAAAAAAAATTGCACCTACATATATTAACCTCATTACGTTAAATTCAAGTGGGAAAATACATTTAGGAATAGTAATGTAAATGAAGAATAGGAAGACTGAAAATTTTAAACTAAACAAAGTAGAAAATTAAGAAAATAAGAAAATTAAATTAAACATAGAAATAGTTTTAATGCCATAATATTTTTAAATTAAATTTATTAAAAATTTAAATATAATATTAATATTTAACAAATGAAAATGTAACCTTCTTTTTAAGTTTATAATTTTCTAATTTTGTCGTCTTATTTACATTTTGTAATGTTAACTCTATTAATAATTGTTTTGCAATCTCAAACCCATTAGTGATTATCATTAAAAAAAAAATGTGTGAGCCTCAAATATAAGATAAAGAAATAACTTTTTACTAATAATTACTTATATTTTTAATCATCAAACTAATTCAGGCTATATTAAACATATTTCTATTATTACACTGTGATAAGAAAAAAAACATATAAATTAGTCTAAATTCATCTTGATTGTGAATCTAAGGTATTAACTTTTCCTATAATTTTACACTCAAAAAAATTTTTTACACCTTGAAACATTTGGTCCAAGTTAAAGGTCTCTTAATAAAACACTTTGATCACCCCTCTCTAAAAAGCCATACAAATTGTGAATTATTATAAATTTTGTATTCTCTTTTTTTAAATATATTTATAAATTTCTCATCAATTAAAACATTATATATTTATATATTTTAACTTTTAAAATTTCATTTAATATATTTTTTCCATCTTTTAATTTCTTTTCAAATCATATAATATGTTATATAATATAAAATATATTCTAAAGGATTGAACAAAATGGTGATACGTATCTTTCTTTTTCTTTAAATACTAGGTCATAACCAAATATTAGGTGATAACCACTTTTCTAAAATATATTTTGAGATAAATCAAAGATACTATTGAATAATACTTAGATTAGTCAAAACTAAAACACGCTTTACATTATTGGATCTATAACTTCTTGAATACAATTTACAGTGTGTATGCATTATGCATGTAAATACTTTTATCTTAGACAATTCCGTCTTCACCACAACTGATACCCATTTTTGGCTTGTATATATCATGATGCGCCGTGCAGGCTACCTCTCCTTGGTGCAATAACACTGTTTTCTGGCAAAGAACTGGATTTAATACACTGCAGTTTGCTGCAATAACACTGTATTTTCAAAGTCTTTCACCTTCTCATCCAAAACTGTTGGACGTTTCTTTTTCTTTTTTCAACACAGGTTGAACCAACGGGTTTATCTATCTATTTTTTTAAGGTTACAATCAAGCCTGACACTAAATTGGTATATGAGACCCCCTTGTTTGTGGGACAAGGGGCCCACCTCCGCACAGCTATTTGACTGCTAAGTTTATAAATACATACATACTCTACAGCAACACGTTCCCTGGTCGCTATTCATCCAAAGTAAAGTAAAGCATATCAAAATAATGAAAACCATGTATATTTAATAACAGAAAGCAATTTCAGAAATGAAACTTATTAGCCATCACATAAACAACTTTAGTGTACACTTTCTTGATGATTCATTTTCAAAACAAGAGATTCTTTTCTTTGGTTCTGAAAATGAAAATGAACACAAAAACCAGAGAAAGAAAAAATGAGAAACTATGTATATATATACAGTATTGAGAGGGAGGTTGTGTTCTCACCCTTTACACGTCTCTAGCTCGAAACCGCTTATCTCTGCAACACCAGAAAGAGCCTCTCTCCAACCATTATCGCAGCTTCTCTTCATGAATTTCAGAGTCCACAGTCGTCTTCTTCTCAACTGTGTGTAGGGCTTCAGCATACACTCATCTTTTCTGCCCCATCGAAGCTCAGCAGACTTCACATTGTAGAAGACTGGAAAAATAGTTGACCTGGACTCCACCATGAGCTTGAGCTCATCCAAGCACCAACTCGATTCGGCACGGAAGAAAATAGCGATAGGGACAGAGGCGGTTCGAATAGCGTCTTGTATTCGAGGAGTCATGTTGTTTCCCGCTTGCAAATCCTCCTCCTGCAGAAAGACTCTCAAACGATGTGAGAGGCGCCTGCGCTAGAGATGGCTGGCGAAGGTATTATTTGTATCCGGGCCACAATGATCTATGAAAACATCATTATAGATGTTGGCGACAGATGCAGTGGCGGAGGCCGATCTGGCGGCCATTGATACACAGACAAACAGAAAACACGAATAGAAAATGTGTGCGCCATGCTGCAAACTGTGCAACACTTTCTGTCTGGTAACCCTTTCTTTACCTTATTTATAGCCCAGCAAACAATTTGGATCGGCATAATGCCTTTGCCAAGTTGCCAGAGACCCACGTTCGATTCACGTTATTGCGGTGTATATCGACAAAATTATTTGACTTTCGTTATTATTATTAATTTTTTATATTAAATAAAACTACGCCTATGCGTTTTAAATATTTAATTAATTTTTTTCTGTTATTAATTATATATTAAAATAGAACACGGCAACGGTGGCATGTGCGTATCGGATATCTTTATTTAATTATAATTTAATTTAATTTGACATACTCACGCCTCCTGTGCGGTTTAATTTTTATTGATCAAAGGCCACCGCTAGCAAACGCATTTTATTTAAATTTATCGTGTTTTAATTATATATTAAATAAAACACCACTCCGCTTGCATTTGCGTATGAAATATTTATTCGCCAAGGGCCAGTGCCAACCAGATAGGACATATATCTACTGATTAAATTATTAGGTCATCAATTAAAAGTAAAACTCTTGAAATGTTTTAAGAGATTATTAGCGGCTGTTAAAAGAACTCTTAATATTTAAATCATATTCATTTTTCCACTTGCACGCTTAGTTGTTAAATATTCTTTTTCGGAGTGGATGGACTCATGAGGTAAACCCTTTACATTGTATATATTCTTAAAACTTATTAACATCCGCACATCCACATCAGTAATCCACATCAGTAGTGGTGGTGTTGGAATAGGAATCAATTTAAACTAATTATTTAAAATAAATTAATATAAATATAGGCACATTTAAAATAAATGGTATTGATAAAAAAATATTTTTATAATGGAAAATATTAATTTTATAAATTGGAAAAAATAATTTTAAATATTTAATATTAGGATTTGTAATTTGATTTCTAACCGGGCTATATAGTAGTGAGTACTTACAGTTTATAGTTTGATCAGGAGCTTCTTGCACAGGTTAGGTGTGAATGTGCAATTAGTTTGAGACAACTTCTAGTGCCTACTTAGTCTTAGAAATCTAAATGAAATAATCCAGAGATTCTAGACTATTAGTGAATTAGATTTGTTATAATCTTAGGTGTACACCTCATTGTTGAGATAAAGTGGTGTCTAGGATTAAGGAGATTAGTTGCTAAGATATGGTAGATTCCTTTAATTAGTTTATAACGTTGAGAATATCAGTTATCTATCTCTCTTAAAGCATAAATACGACAAGTTGGGAGAAGTTGAAACACACGAGAACGCTTGAGAGAAGTGTAAACCAAGAGAAGAAGGAGAGTGCATTTGAGAAGAGAAATGTAGATTCACTGTAGCAAACAACAACAAGGAATCCATACATTGGCAACATTGTATAGTTATACAATAGTAGTTGATATCTTCTTCACCATAGCCATGATTTTATTTCAAAAATGTTATACTTCTCTTTCTTGTAGTATTTATTTTTACCACACAATTTCTAAGTTACAATAGATTGCTGAGGTAAATTGTAAGCTTTTATCATTAGAATGATGACTTGATTTGAAGGGGAAAATCATTATGCATGTGTGTTGTTCATTTATTTCTTCCATTTCTCATTGTTCAACTGTATGCATGAGATTTGCATGTTCATAAATATTCATTTATGTTATTAAATCAGTTTAGATTTGATTTACTTCATTAAGAGAAACATAGGACAATAGTCATCTAGGGCTAAAAAAATTACATGCATCAGTTGAAGTCTTTGATTGACATCCTCAATAGTTTACAATAGTAGATCAACTGCCGGAATCAAGAACCAATAATTAGAGGGTTTCATTATTGTTTCTCAAACAACTGAGCACTCTAGCAGGACATATTTATTTTATTTTATTATCAGATCTAGGAAATTGTGTAATTGATCTCAAAGAAGACAACAACTAACCTCAAATTTAAACACCAAAAGGATGGTACCTCCAACTTTTTACCCTATAAAGTCATGGTAACATTATTATTGGAAGAAATGATATCTGGGATATTCTTAAGGATGTTGTGCCTCCACCTACATATCCAAAGTTGTTGGAAACACATAAGAAGAAGGAAGTGAAATCCAAGCAGGTGATCTTGCATGGCATGAAGGATCACCTAATTCTTCACATATCTCAGAAGACAACAACAAAGGGTATTTTTTATGTCTTGGTCAGTCTCTACCAAAGTGAGAAATTGGTAGACATATGATATTACTAAACAAACTTAGATATTTAGAGATGACCAGATCAGACACCATTACTAGTTACCTAATGAAGATCACATAGATATATAATCAACTTATAATAGTTGGAGAGAAGGTTGCAAACGTAGAGTTGGTGAACATGGCATTGAATGGATTCCCAACATCATGAGAACCATTTATCAAAGGTTTTTTTGCTCAGGAAACCCTTCATAATTCTGAAATGTTATGGAATGGTTGTATACAAGAGGAAAATTGAATGGAGTCAAAGATAATAAATAAGGGTGGTGACAAAACCCTAGCCCTAATTGGTCATTGTTGTCGCCTAGAGTGTACACCAAAGGCACAACACTCAGAACATGGGTTGTCACTCTAAATCCCTATTCACTTCGTTTAAACTCCCTCATAGCTATGTCAAGTGGGGTAGT
>APFE031194919.1:0-20589 GCA_000404065.3 Pinus taeda | reverse complement strand
TGAACCCTTGTAAAGTGTTGCTTCCCCCTATTTATTTGTAGGGGGGGAGCATTGAACAGTAATTACAAAAAATTATCTCATTCGAGCCTCAGTTGTCAAATCGATTAGCTATCTTAGCCTGGGATGGCTTTGTGGCCCAAAGATGACTACAAAAATTAATTTCTTCAATAAATGGCAACACATCACAGGAAAACAAAACAAGTCAATCGATCAGATGAACACACCAACAAAATATCTCCATGCCCATCCCTGTGATCACCTTTTCTTCAGGTTTTTTCTTGCTCACGGTCCATTCACCTATGTCACTCAACTGATTCCCATCGCTTATGGATTTACTTCTCAGATCATTCGTTCTTCAAAACTAGGAGTGGTCAACTATCAGTTTAATGCCATAGTACAGAAGCAGAGGTAACCTGGGCGGTACTTTGTCTTCCCTCTGTGTGGAGCACCATGCTGAATCATCAAGTCCTCCTAACCTTCCATGTCTTCATTTACTTTGCATTTGTCGACCCTAGTTTCATGTCAAAGTGGGCCTTTCTGGGTCAACCCATGTTGGTTTTGAATGTTTCACTTCCTTTCTTAAATGCCTCAACTACCGACCCACCACACCTTTAAAAATTTGCATTACAACATCACAGAGCTATTGCATTGGGGTATTACATTAAAGGTCCTCACAGGACAGGAGTGCCTCCCTTTGATAATTGTGATCACCGATATGTGGGATTGCGCCCACTTGGGATATCGCAACTAGCCATTACAAAGTATTACCTGTGTTTTCCCTTTTTGACTTGGGTCGTTGATCCAGGCTTGTTGGTATCATGATCACAATACAGGAGAGGGCCCTTTTACCACATTTCTCAGTGTTCTCTGGTTTTCCGGGTGTGGAACTTCAATAAGGCATGATGCATAAAATATCGCATCCGAGATGGTTCTCGCATATCGCAATCGAAAACTAGAAGGGACTTTGACAGAGGAGGGACTATATCACATGGGATCCCCAATTGCGATATTGCAATTCGGGGGGGGGGGATTATCGAAATTAGCAAGAAGGAGTGGTGATGGGCAGATATGGCGAATGACAGGGAAACGTTGTGATATGCGATATCAGTGGAGGAGGGATTCCATCGCAATCGACGAGAAGGAGTGATGATGGGCAGATAAGTATATAAAAAAAAAGGGAAAGGACTAATTGTGATTATGGTTTGTGGGTCTCGACACTCCAAAATGGTTTTGGCGTGATTTTTTAATGTTTTAAAACATTTGAAAGGGGAATGGAAACACAGATAGAGTTAAAAATGCGAAGTGATTTTGGATAGAGTTAAAAATGGGTCAATGCGACTAGAGTTTTAAAAAACAAAAGGAAAAGTAGGGTTTTTGAAGGAAATGGTTTTTTTGGAGAGTATGGAAATTTCTCCCAAACGATTTAAGTTAGACATGTTTTTCCCCCTTTAATCTCCAATTTGAAAAGCAAAACCTCCTCTCTGTTCTTTTTCCCTCTTTGTGCAAGTAGAAACCTCTTTTCAGAAGGTGACAACATTGGCTCCAACTAGGGATGGGGTGCTGGATTGCAATGCGTCGAGAACCTGCAGACTATGAACTTCTCCTTTGGGCATGGAGTCTTTTCTAAACAAATGATAATTTTATGAAAGTGGAATTTTCAACAGAAACTGGAAATTTCATATGATAATTAGAATGCACACCGATGTTTACAATGAGTGAAAGATGGGTACCTCTAATTATGGAAATAGATTTTGAGGAACTGACCATTTATTGGCAGTTCCAATGATTCACTATCTAGATTTTCAAGTAGTTACGTGTTATTTCGTTTCTCTTCTGAAATTTTAAAAGGGTCAGACCAGAGCAGATTGAACTTTCCATGTTTATATTTTTCTTCTCGTTGAACATCCCATTGGAGAACTAAATCTCCTAGTTGAAGAGGTTGATCCCCTGCCTTCTCATCAAATAGGGATTTTATCTTATGTTGGTAATTTGCCAATTTTTCCCCCACTTGTTCTGTGTTTTCATGAAGTTTGACCAGTTGGTTTATCCTCCGTGTCAAGGAATGTGGCTCTTTCTCAACTTCTTGTAGTAACTTCCCCACTTACATTTCTAATTGGATTGGGAAGATTGTATCCTTACCATATACTAGCTAGAAAGGCAATTTTCCAATGGATTGTTTTGGAGTTACTAGGTTAGCCCAGAGAGTAAACTTCAATTGGGAGTCCTAGTTCCTCTGATTCTTGGTGATTGTCTTCTTCAGCAATCTGACCACAGTTTTGTTTGAGGACTCAATGAAGCCATTACCTTGAAGGTAGTAGGTAGTGGAGTGCCTAATGATGATATTGAATTTTGGGTAGAAGCTGGTGAAGTTTGCAGATTTAAAGACTTGAGCATTATCAGTGATAATTTTGATAGGACAACCAAAGCGAGGTAATATGTTCTCCTCCATAAACTTGATTACCACTGAGTCTGTGGCATTTCTGGATGGGATGGCCTCTACCCACTTGGTGAAAAAATATGTGGCTGCTAATATCCACTTGTGTTGGCCACTGGAAGGTGGGTTTATTTCTTTGATGAAGTCTAGTCCCCACTATTTGAAGGGTTCTTCCACATGCAATGGAATCAGGGGGAGAGGAGAAAGTTTTTGTTTCTCAGCAAACACTTGGCACTTCTGACATGACCTGACCTCGGAATGAACATTTCCAAACAGTGTAGGCTGGTGGAATCCCACCTTGAGGATTTTGTGAGCTATGGTCTTCTAGCTGTAATGACCTCCACAAAATCCTTCATGAAATTCTTCAATCACTTTATGAGTTTCACTTTCTACCAAATATGATAGAAAAACTCCCACCGGGTTCCTCCAGTAGAGTTGACGATTGGATATGATATACTTTTGAGCTTGCAGTCTCAGATTTCTGTATTTGGATTTATCGAGCCCTAGTGGGCACCTCAGGAATAAGAGATAATGGGTGATATTCATATACCACAGTGATCCCTCATGCCATTTATTTACGTTTTTAGCCATTTTTCTAGATTTTTAGTTACCTTTTTGAGAAAAAATTTCACCCTCGACTGGTGCAATTCCCGGGCATGGTACCACGTCACCCGAGGGTGATTTGCACACCTAGCCTCATGGACCGATGCGAGTATTTCTAAAACATACATGTTAGTGTCGTGAAAGGGGAAATATTAATTTTCTTCAAGAACCGACCGTTGAAATTTGGATTTTATGTGCCAAAATCGATCACTAACTTAAATAAATGACTTTTGCAGGAGATAAATTGTCAAAAATGGTGGATTGGAAGGAAAGAAAACATGAAGATGTCGACACCCAGGCAGTGAATGATCCAAATTTCTTGGAGGCTTTGAGCGCTTGTGGGCTCCTCAAATTTTTCCTTACACCAGGGCTGCGGGCCCAGCCTGAATTGCTTCGATACTTGATAAGCCTTTGGGACATCAATCATTAGATTTTTATCATTGGGGACCAAGAGCTGGAGTTGGCAATTTCAAACATCTACTTCATCACTGGGTTGTCGCATAGAGGTGAGCTAGTAAACTTTTATGGGTCATGTCCGATCGGGGCAAGAATATATTCCCTACTTGCCGAGCATTTTCCTAAGGCCTTGAAATCCAAAAGTGGGAAGATCGAGATTTCCAGTGTGTGGGATTTGACACTGAGGGTGCCTCTGTTGACCATCAACAAAGTGGCAGGGTCCCAGACAGAACATGAGACTAACAAGTCGAAGTTCCTTTATGCTATTGACTACGCAGATCCTATGATCTTCAACTGGGTAGAGGCCATGAAGATGGACATCAAACGCCAGTTGTCCAAGGCCAAGGTAGGAAATCTGAAGCAATTTGGCTTTGAATCGGTACTTGTGACCTTTTTCCTGAAATGAGTGCCATCGCTCTAGTATCAGTTGAATGAGGTTGATCCTCCCATGCCATTTAATCTGCAGATGGCCCACTGGAGTCATTTCATGCCCAAGATCACTAGGGTCAACAGATGTCCTGCCGACCAACATTCTTTTTGTGGTTATGGTGACATAAAACCATTGTGGAGGACTGGCCATACAACGACATTGATTTCCATGGAGACCTAGATAAGCCCTTACCAGATGGGGAGGACTTTGATGACAAAGGTAAAAACCAAATAATTTTTTTCTTATTTTGATGTCTTTTAAAAAAAAAATTGGTATATGTATGCTTATAACATTTCTCTTATGTATGCAGATGTTGGGCTAGAGTGGCCAGCCAGGATGTCCTTGATAGCCAGGTGCTGCCCCCGTCCTATTGATGCTATCACCCCTTATCAGGAAGTGAGCGATAACTAGGAGGAGGTTGTGAGGAACCTCGAGGGGTTGAGTCATGGTATCCTGAGGTATGCACGGATATGAGACATGCCTCAACTATACCAGAGGCACATAGTGGGGGTCTCAGATCAGATCTGCCGATTGTTGAGTCATGTCGTATGAGTTGTCTTGTGCTATCATAACCACCATGCTAAGTAGTTCCTAGGTCCAGTAGTTACATATTTTTTGAGGCCAGCATGCCATGGACGTTCGAGGCCTGTGAGCCGCTGATGTTAAAATGGACATACATATTATTTTTTGGGGTTTTGATGTATCAAACATTCTTACATAGACACATGCATATATATCTATATATATATATATATATATATGTGTGTGTGTGTGTATGTTATATTTTCTTGTCTATTATGATACAAATGGTTTGTCTTATCTTTTACATGTTTTGTAAATGTCAATCCAACATGTAATTAGTTGATGCATCTGTCAACCTATTCATGCTTCTAGGAATATGATGGTATGCAAAATAATCAAAATTTCTTTCCGATAGACGGATATGGAGATACATTTGTAATATTTGAGGGTTCTGGATGGAATATTTCCCGTTGAGCTAAAGGACAAAAAGTTGTGAATCTAGGTTGGCAACCAATTCTCTGATGCCCAGAGTGATGGCTTCTGATAATAATTCAATTATCGCATTGTATTAAGCAATGTTGTGGGTTGTATGACCTAGGAAGATACCTTGAAGGTCAATCAACTCACTGTTATGGTTGTAGATAGCACGTGTCGTGGATGATAGGTTCGAGGTACTTCGGCAAGTACCATCAGTGAAGCCAACATGAGGAGTTGCAGACATCTACAAAGCAAGGAAAGCATAGTAAATAGGAGGGATGTTTGAAAACTTTCACACAAAACCACACTATACAGAAATAAATCACACACTAATGTGCATAAGTAACCATGCAAGATGACCTAAGCATAGTATTTTTTGAGGTAAAGCCCATTGTGGGGCTTATCAAGAGGACTTACTTCATAATCAATAAGTTCATAGGCTCCTTTCTACAAAACACGTTTTACAATATGGGGCTCATGCCACATAGGTTTGAACTTACCTGTCCCCAGCTTATCATTAGCTTCGTCATATAACATGACCAAATTAGCCTTAGATAAAGTGTGAGGGGACAGACTAATCAAAATGGGTTTCAACCCGTTTCTTTTGTGCTTCAATGACCATGGCAGCGAGACGTTGAGTCTCGTCAAGTTGTTCTAAATATAATAGGTGTTCCTCTTGAGGTGATGTTTGAGGGAGGAGTTCATCAACTAACTTAAGTGAAGGAATCTCACATTCGATTGGTAATGTTGCTTCCAGAACATAGACTAGCTGGAAGGTGTGAAATTAGTGGCGTCTTTGGTTGAAGATCGGTAGGCCCATAGAGCTGAAAAAACATGAGATGCCAATTTGAATTGTGCATCCCAATAATACATTGAAGCATGGTGACCAAAAAATTGTTCACAGTTTCAACTTGGCAGTTGGCCTGAGGGTAATCTAGGGTCGAACCATCGTGGCTCAAACCCAATGCGGATGTTAGTTCTTCCATCATGTAATCTCTGAAATGGGAGCCATGATCTGTGACAATGGCTTGGGTTACGTCGAACGTAGAAATAACATGGTTAAAAAGGAATTGAGTTGTCATCTTACCATCTACAAAATATGTAGGCATTGCTTTGGCCCATTTGGTGAAGTAATCTACAACAATGATAATGTAGCCATGACCCTCGGCCGAACGAGGGTTACATGTCATATAATCGATGCCCCATTTGGTAAAGGTAACAACAGTAATGATGGGGTGTAGGTGAGTGGGTGGGGCGCACATCTTGCATTGGTAGATTTGGCATTCATGACACTTGCAAATAGCAAGAATGCAGTCTTTGAAGATGGACGGCTAGAAATAACAAGCGCAAAGGATTTTTTGAGCTGTAGCATAACCAGACATATGATCACCACATGCCCTGGCAATCATTGAGAGCTCTTTCAGCTTCCTCAATTGTGAGGCATTGGCAAAGAACAGAATCGACACTGACACAGTATAAAGTATCACCAATAATGTGGTAGGGTTGAGAATGATGTTGAATCCTTCGATGATCATCTTTGGTCAATGCAAACTGAAATGTGGAGGTTTGGAGATACATGATAATATCACCGTACCATGGATCAAGGGTGCTAATCAGGAAAAGGGTCTGATCTGGGAGTTGTTCATCTGCACCAGGGAGAGCTTTGGAGGGAAGGGAACAAATAAATTCAGTGAAAACAAATGACTTCTTAGATTTGGTCGTATTGAAGACCAAATCGAATTCTTGCAGGATAACGATCCATTTAGAATACTTTCCCCCCAGCAACTGACGAGTCAGGATGTAGGTCATAGGGTTGCATTTAGAAATCACTATAGTCATTCGTAAGAGAATATAATGCCGAAAATATTGAACCACCTAGACGGTGGCCAAAGCCAACTTCTCGACATGTGCATAATGTGTTTTGGTGTCTAGGAGATTTCGACTTAGGTAGTAGATCACGTGTTCAACGCCTTGTTGTCATCTTGATCCAACACCATAGCTATGGTGCTGGGTGTTGCAACTAGGTAAAGGAAGTAATCTCGATAATACACCGATGGATGTAACAGAGGAGAATTTATGAGGACAACCTTAAGGTCATTAAAAAAATTTTGGGCTATCTCGTCCAATGCAAAGGGTGTTCCTTGTTTGAGCAATTGGGTAAATCCTATAGCTAGCCCAACATAGTTGGGTATAAAATGACAAAGAAAATTGGCCTTTCCTTGGGGGCTTTGGAGTTGGTGTAGTGAAGATGGATGGGGTAAGTTTAAAATGGCCTTGACTTTTAGCAGATCCAAGTGAATCTCATCCATGGAAATGATGAAGCTGAGGAGTCATCCTGATTCCATGTAGAAAACACATTTGTGTGGATTTAACTGGATGTTATAGTGTCTACATTGTACAAAAATTTGCCGAAGCTGGTTTCGGTGATCTCATCGCTGACGCAAATGGGCATGAAGGTCATCCAAGTAAGTTTGGACAATGTTGCAAATATGATGAAACACATAGGAAATTTCCTGTTGAAATGTGGCCTTGACATTTTTGAGGCCAAAAGGGAGCTTCTTGTATGCGAATGTACCACATGGGCAGATAAAGGTTGTCCTCTCATAGTCGGCCGGTGTGATATTGATCTGGTTGTAACCAAAAAAACCATCCATAAAGGAAAATATCTCACTCCCGACACATTTATCAATGATTTGATCAATTAAGGGAGGAGGATAGTTGTCTTTAGGACAAGCGCGATTAATATCTCAATAATCCATGCAAATGTGGATTGTGCCTTGTTTTTTATTCACCGGGATGAAATTGGACAACCAATATATAAGGGGAATGGGATAAATGAACCCAACTTTGAGAAGCTTTTTGACTTCACCCTTAATAGCAGCAGCCTTGCTAGGGTGCACCGGACGAAGTCATTGGCGAACGGGTTTCGCATTCAGATACATTGGTATTTCATGCACCATAATGCTAGGATCAATGTCAGGAATTTCTTCATAAGACCACACAAACGCATCACAAAATTCCTAAAAATTACGAATATATGTCTTGATCTCATTTGGACAGCAAGATACCCCAATATGAACATGTTCAATGACACCGGGTTTGATAGAAATGTCAATTGACATCGTTTGGGTAGTATTACCCAAATTTCCTTCCGACCATACTTCATGAGTAACAGTCGGTGGTGGAAATGGAGAATATGACTCTTCAAAAGAGGTAGACATGACTACCGTGAGAGGCAGGAATGAGCAGCGATGATGGGTATTGATCCATGGCAGTTCCTTGAGAGACATGATTTCCATGATACCTTCATCAGCGAGGAAGGTCTCGGCTAAGGGATCAGATGATTCCAAAGTGCCAAGCTAGGGTGATTGAGAATACATATCAAGAGAGGTCTTCGAGATATGAGAATCAAAGGATGCATATTTTGTAGCCGAAATAATTTCCATGTAATTTACTTTGGCAAGACTAAGTGGCATGACATCGCCCCAAGAATCAACCAGATTTGGCACAGGTATGACCCAGGGATCAGATTTGAGCAAGATCATGTTGACAGAGGCAACATGAGGAGGTAGGAGTGGAAAAATCCCCATTAAGGTAGAATCTTTAAAGAGATTTGCCCCCACACTCTTAAAGGGAGCACCAAAATGCCTGACATACAGAACATTGCCATTAGACGGGGATGAGGAAAAGAAAGATAGATGATCAATGGTGACAATCCTCCCTTGGGGAAAATGGATCACACAAAACAAAGAAGAGGCCATGGCATGCATGGCATGAGTCCAACTTTGGTTGAGTAGAAGATTATAATTGAGATTGACATCAACAATCTCTACTTTGACTTCCGTTGTCTTACCTTCTAGGGTGATGGCAAGGTTGGGTAAGACACTGAAGGGTCACGAATCATGCTCCTTGAAAGCTTCCAATGTGTTTAGAGACTGGTTTAGTGTAGGGGAACCATTAGCTTTCCAGCACACAATGAACATGATGCAGGTAGACGCACCTTCATCGATGACAGTGCGGTGGATGGTCTTTTCATTAATGATTACCTGAATAACAAATGAAATTTGATGAGGGAGTCTGGGAACATGGTTCTCTAGATCGAAACATATCAATTTAGAATGGTCGAATCAATTCCCCCGATAGCTGACAACAAAGATTTCCACTGCAATGGGCAGCTTCGGAGTACCTCAAGAGCCGACATAGCTAACGGCGCCTGAGCCAAATATTTAATAATATTGTAATGTCAAGCGGCTCAAGTGTTGGGATCATATGAGGATTTCCATAGCATGCCTCGAGAGGATGGCCGTGTAGTGGAATCAAGGTTAGGATGCTCGATTTGTAGAGGGCCAGAACTTGAGGTAGAAGAGGAAGGTGGAGATTCTTTTTCTTTCCCTACTCTGGGAGCTGGAGTTTGATAATCCTTCGATCAGGTAGCCACATTAATGGGTATGCTCATCATGAACACTTGAGATCTAGAGGAAGTAGATCGGGATTGGTCTACCATCTGAGTTTGCTTAGATGGAAAAGGCTATTTGAGGATAGCAGGGGTCCCCTCGAGCAAACAAATAACTTCAAATCGTCATGGACAATCTTTATTATAGTGATCCTCCTCACAAATAAGGTAGGGATACTTAGGTTTCTGTTGTGAAGACTCGCCAACAGATGATTTGGGAGGACCCTGTTTAGGGGCATCGACTTTAGCTTTTCCTTTGCCTTTCTATTCTCCTTTTGAGGATTTGTCGACTGTGGTAGACTAGATAGCATGGACCTCTAAGGTTTTACCAGGGCCTTGAGGGTTTTGAGATGAACTGTTGGGAGCAGTATTCGAGACCTTCTTCTATTTGGAAGAAGTTTTGGTAGGGGCATGAGATACTGAACTAATAACTCCTTCAACGGGAGGAACATCAGGTGACTTCGATGTTGCGGAATCGGTTGATGGTCGTGGAGCATTAGGTAATAATTCGTATAAGGTGCTAGACTGAGAATAGACTAGGTCCAAGTACTGGGCACGAGCAATGGCTTGCTCTTCAGTGATGCATCCACCCATGGCTATATCGCGAGAAATTGGGGCTACGAACAATTTAGTAAACCATTCGATGAGAAACTGATAATCTATCTCGAACTTGATTAGTCGACATTTATGTCTCCATTCATGGATATGATTAGAGATGTGTGTCATAGTGTCTTGCTTAAGCGATGTGAGCATATATGTGCCCGTTTCATAACAAATGGGCAGCTGAAAATACGTGAGAAAGGCCATGGCTAATGAATTGAAGTCATGAAAAGTACTTTGAGGTAGCTTGATGTACCATTTTGTTGTGGCACCCATGAGGGTTCATTGGAAAAGATGAAGATGAATGGAATCATCCACGTATGAGTTCGACAAGCACCAGAGGTGACATGTCATCACATGGGCCTAAGGATATTCTTTAGCTTTTCCATCGAACTTTGGGTAATCACTTGGTATCTTGGATGGCATTGAAGTCTAGTACAGCAAATGAAGAATCAGATCACTCATAAGATGTGATACATCCGGCAACTCAAGTGTAGCCAATAAAGGTAATTGAGTGTTAAAAGGCATCGGAGGTCGATAGGCGAGCACATAAGGAGGAGCCCATCCCTACTAGTAGGGATTTTGACTCCATAGTGGGGGATTTTGTCCATATGGCATTTGAGGCTGCCCCCATTATAGATTACCTTGACCAAAGGGAGGATTCGGACCTTGAATACCTTGAAAATTTCCATGCATAGGTTGTTGATAGGCAACATATGGGTTAAAATGCTACTGAGCCTGTTGAACTTGGACATATGGGTATGGGACCTATTGTCCTGGAACATAGGGTTGTTGGGCATCTTATCCCTGAACAAGAGGGTTCTGGACCTACAGTCCTTGGGCATAAGGTTGATATGCTTATTGCCCTTGGACATAGAGATTATGTACCTGGTTCCCTTGGCCGACAAGATCCTGAACTTGTTGGCCCTAGAAAAGAGGATTTTGCACCTGTTGTAGCAGGACTTGACCTTGAACCTATTCCTACAAGGGTTGCCCTTATTGGTAGGTATACAAGGTGTACAAGGGTTGTTACTGCCCAGGTTGGTTTTTCTGGCCTTACGGTTGAAAAATTTTCCCTAGGGTTTGTAGAGGTTGGCCCTACAAGGGTATGGGTTGAGAGGTATGTAGATCATATTGCATTTGCTTCTACGTGGCCTGCTGTAACTGTTGAAGGGACTGACCTTGCGGTTGTTGTAGGTGACCTTGCTATGGGATAATCTGCCCTTCTTGTTGTGCGGAAATTCCTTGCTACAACAAAGGTTTCCCTTGTTGTAACAAAGGTTGCCCTGGTTGTTCCAAAAGTTATCCTTGTTGTTGCAAGGGTACTTGAACAATGCCCAAGAAATTACCGAACTGAATCTGGCCATAGCCAGGCTGGGTGTATTGCCCAGGTTGGAGGGTGTAAAGTTGATTGACGAATCCTTGAGAACTATATGGAACTTAAGGATTTTGCTATTGAACCTAAGCACCATAGGGCTATTGATACTGAAAATTGCTTGATCCAGACAGACCACCAAGATTCTGGACCTATTACTACTAGACATTGCTTGATCTAGTAGGGTCAGCAAGGTTGTAAATAATACCATAAGAGAGTTGGTTTATACCAAGCATGTGAGTTTGTTAGCCACTCACATTATTGGAACCTGACACCATAGAGACATTCAAGTTCTTCCCCCCAAGCAATGGCACAATCTGGCTACTAACTAACAGGGCAAAAGAACTAGTAGCGACAATCTTTGAAACCTTTGGCTGATTTTGACACGTAACTAGGATCAATGATAAAAGAGTGTTCGTGATGGTGGGCTGCACCGAGACTAAGTAATAACTGGTTGGGAATTCATGTTTATAATGAACGGACCTGACATAGGCATGACGCCTGATGCCCAAACAGAATTATGGTAGAGTGATGAGGCACTAGGTGTGCCTGAAACTAAGTTCCCCAAAGATACATAGCCAGGTAGTAAGCAGGTGGGAATACCTTCTGAATAAGGGAAACCCTTGGCAGGGAAATGAAACTACAATTCTTCCCCCTCAACAGTGTGTGGAGATAAGACTTTGAACGCATTGAGAGAGGTGACTTGAGCATCACCTTTAGGTTCCATGTCTGGAAACAAACGACGATAAACAATCGAACGTGTACTAGGGGATAGTTCTAAAGGAACACCCGGTTGATCATATGGACTGTAAGGGAACTATGGTGATATCTCAACAGTGTCAAACAGAGGGTTCAGAGGATAGATAACCAGTCCAAGCTGACTGTCAATGGTTGGCGAGTTCTCTGGAGTTTGAAAGAGATTATTAAAAGATTCCTAGTCAAGATCAGTAGATGACTCCTGAATCGAAAGTAGGCGGAGGAGAAGATGATAATGGTTAAACATGCAAAACAATCGAGAGTTCAACATTTTGGTCCTCAAATGGCTCAGATAACTCAAGAAGCGGTTCCTCGGATAGTCTTTCAGATGAAGGAGAGGAAGAGGAAATGGGTGAACTAGATGGTTCAACCACGATGACCTTGTCTTAGTTGACAGAACAAATAACTTCAAGGCCTTAAAATTTCCTTTTAAGGGAACTCACAATTTGGTAAAAAATTTAACAGGGTGTTTTTGATCGTGGGCAATCAATTATTTAAGACGCATAAATGATTGATGTTCTTTCATTTTTTAAGAGTCGAGAAAGAAACAAAGATGATTCTATCACTTTCGATTGGAAATGAGCTCGAAAGGACAAGTGCTCAAATGATATTTTAAGTTTAATGAGTCAAAAAGATCAAATGACTACTTTGGATGATCTAGGTAAACAGGATTACCAGGCAACCATGAACTGCATAATAGTTGCTAGCGAACCAAGAAGTACAAGCAGGGAATCTCCCTGAATCCTGTGTTCGGTGTATTACACTCACAAGGCGGCCAAATCAGCTTCCTAGGGATAAAAGGATTGCAAACTAGTGGGGTCTCCCGTTATATACGTGACAATACGGGAAACACAAATCAGTGCTAGAATTGTCTAATGCCGAAGCTAACGACAGCTGCTAGGTTTACAAACGCTGAAACATGTCTCTAGCCTAGACCTTCTAGATGTGATCGTTAATGTCAAATGCACCTTAGGTTAATTGAATTCGTTTTAGAGTTGATCTTGAGTTAAGTTTAAGTTTTTAGTTCTTAGCGATGCTACTCGAAAAACCTAAAATGCAACTAAATGGGACAAGACCCTTTCAATTCAATGAAATGCCTACACTAATGAGGGTAGAAACTACTCAATCAAATGCAAACAATCAATCAACTAAAAATAAAATGATTTTTCACTACTTCACTTTTTCATAAAAAAAAAACTAATGAAAAATGCATTCCAATTCCTAATTTCCTCACAAGCACTTATCTATCAGTCCTTTTGAAATGAAAAAAAAATCTCTTCCTTTTCAAATGTTGATGCAATTCTAGTTTTTAAGAGATGTGAATCATGATGATGCAACAAGCTATAATTTCGTATTTTTCTCAGGAAACAACGAAACAAATTTTTCGCATACAATCTTTTAATGAAAAAAAATTCAAGACTATGAGCTCTTCAAGTAGATACAAACATGACAAGAGAAGTTCATTCAGATTAATGAAACACCGACTTTGTCAAGCACAAGACCGACAATGTAATCTATGCCAGAAAAATACATTCGAACTAGTAAACAAAACTTTTTCAAACTTGTGCAAAAAGAGGTCAAAGTCTTAAGAAGAACCAAAAACAAATGCAAGGAGAAAACACACCCACAACCGGACTTGATGAGTCCATAAGCTGCTGAATGGATGACTAACTAGATGTCCTAGTGTCACTTGCCATTCAATGGCTCGATCAATCAAACATCAAGATGACAACCCTACAAGCAAGAAAAAACCAAATGAAAAGTAGCTTTGTAATAAGGTAGAAAACAATCAAAAGGCTCATAGGGTCAAAAACACAAGAGAAGAACACACTGGCCAAGATTGGGATCTAGCCCTAACCTTCAGTTACAGGGATTGGCGTGACTTCCTAACCGACAAAAAGCACTAGAGGTGGGTTGACGCGATTATTCCTCCCAATTCACGCTGATCGGCGTGACTGTCAGTGGATTAAATGCAGTGTCTAGGGGAACTAAGGAAAAATAATAAAAAAATCAAAATAGGGACTAGATCTGCTACTATGGATTTTAGACATAGGCCAGTAAGCAGGAGAAAATCAACATAACAAAAGGGAAAAAAACTAGCAAAGTTCTCACGAAATTATGAAATCCAAAACAAACAAAAGAATAGGATCTCCCCAGTGGAGTCGCCAATTTGTGGTGAAGCAAAATTATAAGTGCAAACACAAACGAATTCCTCTAGCCTGATATTGGGTCTAGCCATAATAGATACATTGTATGGAATATTTCCTTAGGTTAGAATCAATCAAGAGGGGCTACCTCTTGATCGCTTATCATGCTTAATGATGTCCTCACTTGCTCGCTCCAACAATCTCTCGCTTTCTTCTTCAAGCTCCTAAAACAAGTAAACAACAACAACACACAAACATAATAATAGAAAAATTGCAATTCAACCTACTTAATAAGTCAAGAAACATTAAGACACAAATATGTAATATTATAAAACATGTAGGAAATCGTTCGACAGTTGCATATATTAATATTAAAGAGAGATTACACTATTCGTCTTCACATCGCAGTCTTCCTCTGACAAGACCAGGTTCCCACACACTTCTGGTAGCACGTCATGATGGCTTCAAACAACAATAGTTTAAATACTCTTCCCTTTAGGCTTCACTCCAAACCAAACACACTTCTCCCTCACACAATTAGATGGCTACAACTAGTAATAGCTTGCTTTTCTAAAATAGTATACTCACACTCAGTCAAAACTCTAACACTGATTTTCACACTCTAGTCTGTGCTTGGGAAGAAGGGAGGTTTATATAGAAAAGATGGATGGGAGATGGATCCTCTTCTCATGGGAGAAGGACTTATTCCTTGAGGTAGTTCCATCATTACAGGGGAAAAGAGACCAAACTGTCATCCTCAACCCCATCCGACCAAACCATTTACCAGACTTCCATTACGGAGCTTCTAGAGATGGAAGCTTCAGCTCTAATCTAAAAAAAATTCCATAATAGGACCCGTGGGATTGGAACATAGCTTAGTCGCACCAATCGGCGTGGGGAATAATGTTAATCTCTGCACATTGGTGTTGGGAGACAAAGGTTATTAGCATCGGTCTTGTAAATTGGGCAAAACGGTCAATTTTATGCATAATGGTCAAAGTTAAAATGGTCGTCAACTTTACTGTATGCTGCGTCCACAAAGTATTCTCATTATTTGCGCGTTTCTGGTGCAGCAATAGCCGAACAGCATTTACGACCATGGTGGACGAAAGTCGATATGGCAAGCGGCTATCATTATTTTCCATTAAATTTGAATTTAAATTTATATAATATACATATATAGATATACATTATTTTGGGAGAGTTTTTTGAATGATTGTTAGCGGAATTTGTTTAAGCTGGGACAACTTTCAAGTAGGTTTGAATGGCATAAAGATATGCAGATCTGCTTTTCAGTGGAATACTGTCATGTTTTATGTGATAGGACACTGTCATGTTCTATAGTTGGGTCACTGTCATGTTCTATAGTTTATTTTTTTTAATAGTGGATTTTTTTTAATAGTGGATTTTTGTTGAGGTTAGGGATAATTTTGATGATTTTTAAATGGAAGAATGATCTATATATTGGGGAAATATTGTCCTGTCTCACGTGATGGTTTGTGTTTTTTATTGGTGGTTTTTATTTTCAAATCATTATTTTTATAGGTGGCTCTCATTTTCACTCTTAAACCATTATGAAGATGTTTGATTCTGAAACTTGATATTGACTAAAATCCATATAAACTTATTAATTTACACTTCATGAAGTTATATTTATAAGTATTTTATTTAGTTATTAATACATATTTTAACTCTTTTAAATTTTAGTTGTTTTTATTTTCAAATAATTATTTTTATAGGTGGCTCTCATTTTCACTCTTAAACCATTATGAAGATGTTTGATTTTGAAACTTGATATTGACTAAAATCCATATAAACTTATTAATTTACACTTCATAAAGTTATATTTATAAGTATTTTATTTAGTTATTAATACATATTTTAACTCTTTTAAATTTTAGTTGTTTCTTAGAAGATATTTTAAATTATTTTAAAATTAAACAAAAAACTTTTAAAATATATTAATTATTTAAAAAATAAAAATTACTCTATTTTTTTTAATAAGCATAATTTTCACATAAATTTATCACCAACACATTCTAAAAATTGTAAATTTTATATAAAAAATGTTTTTTTTTAAATTAAGAAAGAAATAAATCGATAAACAATACCACGGAATGCTACATCATTTCAACATGGACTTGCCAGTTTAATACGTCATTGTTTTCATTAAAAACCTATAAATTCCTTGACCCGTGCCTAAAACATTTTGCATCGATACCTTTTCTCCCTTTCTTTTTAGAGAAGTTTCTAAAAAGAGAAAAGTATACAAGATCATTCAAACTTGAAATACGCATTCAACAGAAATGAGTAAATAATTGGGTGTTCATTATTATTTGCATCATTCATTTCTAATGTTTATTTTATGTTTAAGTTGTTTACCTTCCAATGTCAAGATCTGGTTTTATTGGTGTTTTTTTATTGGAAGCATATATAGTATGTGAAAATTTGGTTTTATAGTTATTTTACGTATAAATAAAAGATGTATTTTATCGAGAAATATTATTGTTTAGATAATAATAATTCATAATTCATAATTTGTTATTATTATGTTAATTATATATTTTTAAGTTTAAGTGTTTAAGTTTAAATGTTTTAAGTTTTAGAAGGTGATTTGGTTTTAGGGATGTTTTCTTAAATGTTGTTGGTTACAATGACATTTGTTATATTTTGAGAGACATCACATCATGATCATCATCACTTCGCTATAAATTTGGTCATTAAAAGGTCTAGTTGCAAAGTCAATAGTTGATGTTATAATGATTTTTTAGATGACTCAAATTTATAATTGGGTTAATTGGGGCCCTTGCTAAGTAGCTTTATGGAAGCAATTTAGATGACTCAAATCCATAATTGGGTTAATTGTGGCCCTTGTAAAGTAGCTTCATGGAAGCAAATCTAGCTTGGTGGTGGGTTTGCCTATGTACCTCAAAACCCTGGGATAATGAACATGGATGACTTTGCTCTTTTTGAATAAATTGAAATGAATATTAAGTCTACTTAGTTAGTCAAAAAGAACGCGGAAATAATGATCTCTTCTCCTATATGCGTGGATAATATCCCCCTTCCATGGGAATATTATTACAAAAATATGATGGACCATTCATCTCACTTGGACCTTCCATGGGAATATTATTACAAAAATATGATGGACCATTCATCTCACTTGGATGGATTTTAGACATGAAACCGATTCAATAATTTAACCCTTCATTTTCCCTTGAAATAAAAATCTCTTTATTTTCATGGAATCTTTGTAGGATGATGCTCTTAGTGGGAATATTTTATTGCACACTACATTGTAATGTGTTCACAAGATGTACTATTTTCATAAAGTTAATTTTGTTGGTTATGAGTTTCATAATATAATGAACTATGGTTGGAATGGCCCTTTTGTGTTCGCAAGATGTATTCTTTTCATAAAGTTAATTTTGTTGGTTATGAGTTTGATAATATAATGATCTATAGCGGGAATGGCCCTTTTTGAGCTTTATACCATTTTCAATGGAGTAGAGGTGTCATGATAGCTATCTCTTCGTTTTTGTGAGTTTTGTAGTTGTATCTAGTTTGATTAGTGTGCATGGATCGCACTTTTGATTCTAAATGGATGGTTGATTTCTATGTGAATTATACCGATAATTTCAAAGTGAATTGGCATAAGCCTTGGTACTAGATGGATTCATTTCTTCCAGTTATGGGGTGGACTTTTGGAGGGGATTTAAATGTGGTTGAATGGAAGGGGGTTGTTGTGTGCTTGTAGGTTTTATGGTTAGTGGTTCAAATAAGCATGTTTGGTATCATTCTAAAGCTATTAGTCATATTTTGCATCCCAATTAGAAGCAAAAGAACGAGGTTAATGTGGTTGGTATACTTGGTTTAGCTATTGATAAGGAAAGGATAGGGTCTAAGCTCCATGACAACCATTTTATGGGCCTTGAGAAGATTTGACTTTTTTTAGTTAGCTTCATCTTATTGATGTGCTCTTAGAAGTGACTATTTCCAGACATTTCCTAATCCTGCTAAGGTTAGAGGTATGTTTAGCTCCCATTCTCATAATATTTTATCTCATTATACTTTGTATGATGGGGTGTTGTGTGTTCCTCCATAAGCTATTTTCTTAGTGAATCTCCAAGTATCACTAGGATGCATTATGACTCATACAAGGATTTATGGGATTTATTATGACTTCTACAACAAGTTATAGGATTTTATTACTCATGATTTTTGTTCCTTTACCTTTGAAGTTTTTTCTACTAGTCAACGTGATTTTAACAACCAAGGAAATATTAAGCTAGTTGAATTATAACTAGCATTACCATATAAACTAAATGGTTGGTACACCTAAATTATAATTTTATTTGAAATTATTATTATTCCTAATTATAAAAAGAATTAAACAAGATTTCTTAACCATGGAAATTCACCCGGCTTTACCATGTAGATTCTTAACCTAAAAATAGTCTTTGTTACAATACCATGGGCCAATATCATGGCTTATTAATACCACATTCCTAAAATACCATAACTCATATTCATATAAAAATGTTCATATGAAATTTTTCTATTTAATAAATCAATTTAATTGAATAAATTAAATAAGTGATAGAAACTACCGAAAACACACCATATTTATGTGGAAAATCCAACAATAGGAAAAGATAGTAAAATAAATTGAATAAAATAAAAGTTACCAACAACACACCCAATTTATGTAGAAAACTCAGCCATATGGAAATTATTAGTATCTTATATTTACTAGAAAAGGAAATATATAACCTTTGTGAGCATTCTCACTTAATCAATTTTCACCCATTCAATTATATCTCATTTTCATATTATGATAGAAATTGAGAGATGTGTAGAGAGCGAGATTTTTTACAACACAAATCACACAATGTATCTTTTATTGATATCAATGGTTAGATATTTATAGTATATAGATCATTGACTATGAAAAATCTAGATCCTAAGAAAGTAGATCTAAATAGCTAATACAACTCACAAATAGGAAAATAACTACTTCTAGATAGAAATCTAGGGGCTCACACAACAATCTAAAATACATGTAAGCATTATAGGAAAATAATTACTTCTAGATTGAGATCTAGGGGCTTACACAACAATCTAAAACACATGGAAGCATTAGTAACTTCCAACAAACTTCGTTTATGCTTACATGTAACAAATATAGAAAACACACATTACAATAACAATATGAATCTCTATCACTTTTGTCTAATATGGTCATGAGTAGCATTCATATCCACTCTAAAATTTCACGGTTTCTTCTCTTTTCTTCACCACCCTTTAGAGATTTCCACTTGATCCATTTAATACATAACCACTTCAAACAACCATTGATGTAATTTGTAGAATTGATGCTACTGGACCTCCTGAAGAACAATCTTGATATTGAACTACCCAATGGACCAACTCCTATCTATCAAAATGCAGCGAACTAGTTGTATAGGTGAGTTGTCTGGATAATGAGTGTATCTAGCAGGTAATTATGTAACTAACCTTTCTACATACAAGGATCTCATAAAATAACTTGTAATTGATGCTTTTGAAGCTCAAAGAACAACAAAATCCATCATCATATATTAACAAATTCATATAATCAAATTCAACACCAAAAAAACATTGAGAACCACTAATTTAATTATATTATTTTATTCATTAATTGGTTATGCACTATGCACCCCTTTTTATAAGAAAAAAAAACAGAGTATACATAACTAAAATATAACTAAAATGTAACATAGATGACTAATAGCTATAAAATGTATGATAGGCTTCGTCACGACCGTAAGAATGCTAAGTCATCTTATTGCATTTTCCCTACAGCTCCATCGATCATCCATTAAATGACCAAGGAAATTGAACCTTTGAATCGTTGTGTTACAACTAATAATAATTACTCTCACGGCGCACATCTGAATTGCGCTTCTTGAAGGGTGCGTTGGACCAGTAGGTGTCCAACCCTCCGCTTGTCACCCAAGGAAAACATGTATGTTTTCTGCTCCTTTGCACGAGAACCTGTGATGATGATCATTATGTTGTTGACCTTCTAACTTAACTCCCCACTGATTGGACTCAGTCATTCCTCGTTGATGGTCTACTGTTCAAACCAAGACGGACTAATTAGACTACATGACCCATGGTTTTGATTTAACTGCACGGACTAATTAGACTACATGACCCATGGTTTTGATTTAACTGCTCTGCATTTGGAGCCAACCTTAACTTCTCGTTTAGTTTCTCTATATATTGAACCAATCGTATCTCAATTCAATTGACAGAAACAATTTCAAATCCTTGCAAAACATGCATAAC
>APFE031194915.1:75430-90840 GCA_000404065.3 Pinus taeda | reverse complement strand
CCTACATCACCATCATGTCAGATATGTATGAAGGTATCAAAGCACTCAAGGTTGTCAATTCCCATCTCTTTGAAATGAATGAATACAATCACCTGTCTCAACATGTGTTCTCCATTGTGATTAGGTGTTTAACCCTTTGCTATGGATATTAAATTTGGTTCAATGGGATATGGGATAACAAAATAATTCCCCTATTTATCCTTATTGATCTAACACCTAGAAGATTGCTTTGATCCGTGTTCCTATCAAAGGTCCTTAACACTTGGAAAAAATCTACTGATTCAAAGCTCCTCACTTCTATTTGGATTGTATAGATGATCCTTTTGAATTTAAAATCCTTAGGGGTTGTATGATTTCACATACGCTTGATAATGATCGATGAATTCCTTATTACGAAAATATACCTAATCTATCTTTAGCTTAGAATCCTTAGTCTTTGACACACTACCAATGCCTCTACTTGATTATTGAAATATTCACCTAATCCCCAAATAAAAATTACTTCATGACTTCCTTGGGATCAAATATGATCCCACCACACCTGCCACCCATAAATAAGATATCAAATTTAAAAAAATGTTAATTGATAGTTGCCTCACGACTTTCCTTGGGATCAATTATGATATTTACACTTGCCTCCAATAAATAAAATATCAAAGTAAAAAAGTTAATTGATATTGACGATTATTATTCTTCATAGACCAACTTTGTTCTATCCTACCTTTCATAGAAATAGTAAAGAATAAGTTTATTTGCTTTAGAATTTAATTTTTTTATTCAAAAATATTAGGGAGAAAATCTCATAAATTTTCATATTTTGATAAGTTAACATGTTTGTGAATTGATTTTATCTTGGGTGTTTGGGAGGAATGATTTCTATCCTCCACACTCAAGTTCAATTCCCGCAAGTGACATGTTAAACTCATATTGAGTATATTGTTGTTGTTGTCACTCACTACTTTATAAAGTTATCAGTTGCCTAGAGTGAAAAAAAACAATGAAGGTTGAAGCCATTTCGAAAGCCATAAGAGCTATCAGAGCTTAATTAGACCCTCTCCATTGTGTAGTGCTCAGAAAGAGATTTCCAACGGTATATGGAAGTCTGAAAATGAACCTCTGGAACATAAGATATGGCATGTTGAAGTTACCTGTGGAAAGCTAGAAGACAAGGAGGAAATGACCAAATACAAAGGCAAATCGCATATCGGAGGACCATGATCTAATCGCAATTGCAGGACCATGAGCCAATCACAATCGCAAATCGTCTATCAACGGGTCTAAGCGGAGTTGTTTATTACATATTGAAGGTCAGGGGCAGTCCCACATCCCGCAATCCTACATCTTGCAAGTCCCGCATACCGCATCCTGTAATATCGCTATATCGCAGTCCCACGATCTCACATCCCACAACATCGTAGGCTCGCACATTCCAAAACCTTGCGTTATTGCCAATTTGCGATATAATGTTAAATCGTCGGGGATCGCCAAAAAGGCTTAATAAAAGAAATGCATGCAAAAACAGGGATAGGTGGCCCTTTGTCTCTCCTCCATGTGGTGGTACGGGTTTTCAGAGGTCGGGGGCCCCGGGCACAATGAATCTCGTAATCCCGCGATATCGTCAATCGATGGAGTAAAGGGGCTACCATTATAAAATCCTTGTGATCTCGTTGATTTGCGATACAGTGTTAAATCGTTCGGGAGGGGCCAATTCTCTTTAACAAAGGAATTCATGAAAAAACCAAGGTCGGGTGGGCCATTTTCTCTCTCCTCCAAGGGGCCATGTGGTGCAATCGCATTGGCCCGTATGTATGACATGGAAGTTGACGTCATCATTGACGTGGCAGTACTGAGGACACGTGGCGTTCAAATTCAGCATTTTCAGGAGTCCTATAGGGGCATTTCTGGGTGACTTGTGTCACCACTCACATGGTGACATGTGGAAGTGATGATGTCACCCCATGCAAATTAGCAATTGATGATTGCACACAACAAATTCTCTCTTTCGCCCAAGTTCCTTTCAGGCTTGCAATTACGATAAGCGAGGATCCTCTCGGATGCGATATATTATGTGATTTGGCCTATAAAGCCCTCACGTCCGGACAGTTGGCCAGCGCTGAGAAAGAAAGTAAAAGGGCCTTCCCCTCCCACAGTGCGATTGTGATACTCCCGATGGGCTCGACCTCGTGGATTGGTGATCATGAGGTTCATGGGGAAATAACAGTGGCAACCCTCTAAAAACACCGAAGTACGAGATTTCATATAACAAAGGAAAGAAGCTCCCAGACAGGAGCCTAAAGGCCTTAGCGCCCCGAGGACTCAACACTTGGTCGCAACCCCTGGTCATATGAAGGAAATAACATAAAGGGGATATACCAAAAGGGGCTTAGGAAATCAAAACACACCTGTTTTGTGATATTTCAATGATAAAGGCCCGCACCCAAAGGACTTCTTGTTACATTGTAAACGCATCCCTAGGCAGAACAAGAGCATGATACATAGATTTTAAAGACGGATGGGTCGGCAGCTCCGACATTGAATAAGAGTATGGTGCGGTGGTGTACTAGTATGGGGGGCTTGGCAGCACTTAATGATTCAACATGGGGCTCCACTCAACTTCAGAGAACGAACAAATTAGGTAATTAAGGCAGAATAGATGGAAACCGACTAAGCAACAGAGGGATGCACACGAGAGAGATGTGGCTTGACCAGAGGCCATTCACAGGAACAGCATAAGGGACACTTCCTCCATCATCCTCCAGTTTTCTTTTTAGCTATGCAATTTCCATTTATTTCCAAGAAGGGATCGAATCCCAATTGTAATCGTTTTGGGCAACAACGCCTTACATAGGCCGAGACAGCTAGTCTAGCAGGACAACTGGAACTCTGGCTAAGACATTTTTGTAATTGTAACCCAAGCTCCCCCTCTTCTTATAAATATGGGAAAGAAACACTAATTCAAGGTTCTGGAATTTCACAATTACAGGGTCTGAATTCTGAGATGCCACTTTTGGTTCTATTTTCTTATTCATGGGGGATTTGACTGATGTTCTGTTGAATGTTATGGACTGGTTATTTGGACCCTCTAAGTATTAATGAAACTTCCTTGGTGATTCCAAGCATGATCAATGTGCAACATGTTTCCTCTTGGTAAATCTCATTTCATTTGTGTTTTCCCATTTCTGAAATAGTGTAATGAAGCTGTTGGTTACTACTTGATTTATAGATTTATCTAGGCTGCTAAATAGAGAACAATACCTGAGTTATATTACAAATTTACGGAGGAACGTGGCATTCAAATTCAACATTTTCAGGGGTCCCATAGGGGCATTTTTGGGTGACACACGTCACCACTCACAGGGTGACACATGGAAGTGATGACATCACCCCCTACAAATCAGAAATCGGTGATCACACATAGCAAAGTCTCTCTTCCCCCTAAGTTCCTTTCAGGCTTGCGATTGCAATAAGTGGGGATCCTCCTGGATGCGATATATTATGTGATCTGGCCTATAAAGCCCCCGCGTCCAAACACTCAATCAGTGTTGAGAAAGAAAGTAAAAGGCCCTTCCCCTCCCACAGTGCGATTGCGATACTCTCAGTGGGCCCGACCCCGCGGATCAGCCATCACAGGGTTCATGGGGAAATAACAGTGGAAACCCTCTAAAAACGTCGAATTGTAATATTTCATATAAAAAAATGAAAGAATCTCCCGGATAGGAGTCTAAAGGTCTTAGTGCTCGAGGACTCAGCACTTGGTTGCAACCCTTGGCCATATGAAGGAATTAAAAAAAAGGGGCCATACCAAAAGGGACCTAAGAGGAAATCAAAACGTGTATGTTTTGTAATATTTTAGTGATAAAAGCCCACACCCGAAGGACTTCTTGTTGCATCGTAAACGCATCCCCAGGTAGACCAGGAGCATCATACAGAGTTTTTAAACACGGAACGGTCGATAGCTCCAACATTGAATAAGTGTATGGTGCGGTGGTGTACTACTATGGGGGGCTCAAAACGCTTAATGATTCATCGTGGGGCTCCAATCGACTTCATAGAAAGAACTAATCAAGCAATTAAGGCAGAATGGATGGAAACTGGCTAAGCAGTAGAGGGATGCACACTATAGAGATATGGCTTAACTAGAGGCCATTCACAGGAACAACAGAAGGGACCATTCCTCCATCATCGTCTAGTTTTCTTTTTAGTTTTTCAATTTCCATTTATTTCCAAGAAGGGATCAAATCCCAATTGTAATCGTTTTGGGAAATAACGCCTTACATAGGTCAAGACAACTAGTCTAGCAGGACAGCTCGAGCTCTGGCTAAGACATTTTTGTAATTTTAACCCAAGCTCCCCCTCTTCTTATAAATAGGGGAAAGAAACACTTATTCAAGGTTCCATAATTTCGCACCTGCAGGGTCTGAATTCTAAGATGCCACTTTTGGTTCTATTTTCTTATTCATGGGGGATTTGACTGCTGTTGTGTTGAATTTTATGGATTGGTTATTTGGACCCTCTAAGTATTAATGAAACTTCCCTAGTGATTCCAAGCATGACCAATGTGTAGCATGTTTCCTCTTGGTAGATCTCATTTAATTTGTGTTTTCCCAATTCTGAAATAGTGTAATGAAGTTGTTGGTTTCTACCTGATTTATGGATTTATCTAGGCTGCTAAATAGAGAACAATACTTGAGTTATATAACAAATTTAATTGTGTTATTCAGTAGCCTACAGTACTTTTAATAATTTCATATTTATTTGTGTTATTAGATTAATCCACAGTACCTGTGTGAGCCCATATTTACTCATGCTATTTGGTGCTAATGATACCCATGTTATATCTAGCATGAAACCTTAATTACCATATTGTTGTTTCCACCATTTCACCTCCTTCCTCTTACATATTTCTACTGGAACATGGTTTTTGAGGATTCTTTTTGTTTATATCCCTTTGCATCTATTTCCCTCCTTCCTCTCCTCCTTTCCACCATCACTACAACTTCAATATTAAGTTATCTCATTGTTGTGTGTCGGACACCAGAAGAAGACATTTCTCTTTGAGATTGCCCTGATATACCCCCCACATTTGGATCCATGTGTTGGCTTGAGTCTACCTTAATTAAGGCCTATTGAAGCAAGCCATTTTCATTATATTTTTTATTATGTGACAATTGAAGTGCTCCAAAAACCCCCTCACAGATAATCTTCCATGCACTCCTCTATTTAAGATGTCCTAGGCACTGGTCTACAATCAACCCAGAGGTTGTCTCTAGGAAGCTTTCTCTATCTCCCGAAGCACTTGTGCTCCAGGTGTCATTTGAAGCCACAAAAGTTGTAATGGCTTTGATTGACATGTTAAAAAGGTTGGTATTGTTACAAATATTTTGAAATTGAGTTCTAATGTCGATATAAGTAGGACAATCCAAGCCCCCATATTGAGTGACTGAATGCACGACTAGATAGTTTGCATGTGATGGGGATGAGGCAACACCATCAACGACCATGTGCTACCATGAGCTCTTCCTGTCACACGCAGTTTCAAACACCAAAAGCTATACAAAAATCTAATATAAAGATCGACAAAGATTTGAATGGAGTAAAGAGTTACCTAGGACCAGTTGGTCGAGATGGATGCCAGATGCAAAGGTTGGAGGGTTGTAGTATAATCAAGTGTGTTGAATGCATGGGGATCACCCCAAGAGCTGTGACCTGCTGCAATAATTTATCCTCCCCTCCGTGCTACATTTTGGTGACTAGGATCCCTCCGCTCCAGTGTAGAGCATTCACCCAAACATATTTATTAGAGAATTCACTCTAATAAACACAACAAATATTTCGAGAATTGATAGTGAAAGGGTGTTAACAAACCTCACACTACTCCAACTTTCTTTAGGCCATTCCTCCTGCAGCGAGGGGCTTGGATTTCCCCCCTCTCGTCTCACTACAACCAGATGCACAAACCCAAAACCCTCTTATCATCGTATTCCATACTACCTTCCAAATTAACTAGCCACATGCTTGTGCATGCATGGGGATGGCCATGCCACCCTTGTGATTTATTGAGCTTTCTGCAACAAGGTGGCGAGCTCGTCCCCCAATCCTATAATTAACCTCGAAGGTTACTCTTATCAAGGAATATAATAATATTAAAGTATAGCTATAATTTGAATTAAAGAGTCTTAATTTTGAAGGAGTGGTTGTCATTATTACACGAGACATATCTATTTCAAAATGCTATGAACAAAATGTAGTTATAGAAGTAAATTGTTCACCAAACCACTTAAACTAAGATCTTTTGACTATTTCATATATATGCACATATAATTATTATAATAACATAATTATAAATACAACTAATAATTAATATATATATATATATAATAATAATAATAATTAAATATTTATTTTTAAAGTTATAAATTCAATTAATAGTTAAAAATTGTAATGTAATATCCATATAACAAATTATTATTTATAAATATTAATACATAAAATTGAAAAAATATCATTTTAATATTTTTTATTAATAAATTATAAAATATATATTTTCCAAACAACTTCCATATCTATTTTTTTTTAACAGTATAGGGATAAATTAATATAACTATAATTATGAAGTTTAACCATTTCGTGGAAATGCAAAATAAGACATCTATTTTAAAACTCTAAATAATCTTAAAAAAATGTTTTTTTTTTACATTCTTTTTTGGGTCAATACTGCATATGATTAAAATGGTGAAGTACAAATTTGATGGTACAATTATGAATAGCAAAAACAACTCTATCTTTTCAAGTGATGACAAACATTTAACGGTGTGATTCGGTATGACTTTTGATCAGGCCTGGAATTTCAAATTCTTTTTGCCTGTCAAATTAAAATTTGATGACGTTTTTGTATTTTTTTTACCCTTCGTTTTACGTTTTTACTAAATATGTGAGTGTCACGGAAAATTCTATTTTAATAATTTTTGTAAATTTATTCCACAGCACACAATAAGTCATCAAATGGAGGCTGATAATCACTGTTGTTTATAATGATTCTTGTTAGATTGAAATTACAGATTTGCAGTCTATCATATTTATAGCTCAGATTTATGGTGGGGCCATTTAAACAATAAAATCTTTGCAAAAAATTTACAATCCATGGACTACAAATAAATTATCTAGTGAGATTATAAATAAATCTTGGACTATAAATAAATCATCTAGAGAAAATAGAGAAAAGTTATGCAATAATAAATAGTTATTATACTTCATTAAAAGTCAAACTTTCTGGAGAAACTACAATTTTTTTTATCAATAGGAATATTTCAATACATAGATCCTCCATTAAACATAAACTAGAAGAATTTTCAAAGCTCAAGAATCCTTCTTGACTTTGTATCTATCCATATCTCATATACTGCGTGCCAATCAACATTAGATGATTCATGTCCATTCAAAGATACTCTCATTAGAGCATCTAGTGTATCCAACCCAAGCCTCGATTTTCTAATGTCCTTGATGATGTTTTTCTTGGAAAATCCCCTTTCACAATCCACTGTACTTGCAAGAATAGTGAGGACAGCTTGCCATAATTTCATCATATTAGGATAGGTTTTGTGCCACTGTTTTGTGTTACGAAAGACTTTCCATGCTTCTTTCATAGAAACCCCTCACAAGCCAGATTTAATGAATCAACAAAAGGGTGCAACTCTCTTTTACAAGCTTTAACATCAAATAAAGCTACAAATCCAACATCACTTGATACGGTATGTTGCAAATGTTGAAAAAGCTTTAAAAACCAACGCTCTGAATTTTTCTCACGACTACGACGCTCTTCTGAATAATAACAAGGGCTGAACAATTTCGCTGCATTAAAAAGATGAAGGTCTGGAAATCTTTCATTCAAAGAGTCTATGAGAGTCTCTATATAACCTTCAGTGAGTTGTTGACAACTCTCTTGTGTACCTTCAATACAAGGTTTCATAGATTGTTTCCTTGCTTCATTGGATTCAATATCCATGGCTGAGATAGAGATGTATTGTAACTCATGTCTATCTACAACTTTCCCTTCATCTTTAATATCAATGTATCCATTTTGAGAATCATTTAAAAACTTTGAAAGATAAGTTGTGCCTTCTGCAAATGTCTCTTTTCTCAAAAACCATCTAGATAATGTGCTTATAGTTACTTCAAGAGCCAACCCAATAGTTGTAATGTCTACATTTTCTTCTTGAAAAGTCATATTCAACTTGTTCAATTCCCCTAGCACATCAGCGAGCATATGTAAACAAAACTGGACAGAATATATTCTCATCTTATCATACCAAGATGCAGTTTTTTTTTCATTTTTCCACAAAGTTAAAATTGCTGGCATAAGCTTCACAAGCCTTATAATAACTTCTCCCCTGGATAACCATCTCACTGAATGTATTTGTAGAACATCAAGAACATCAATTTGCATGACTCTAAGCAAATCATTAAGTTCACTATTTCTCTTTGGAGAGTTTTGAACCCATGAATACACTTTGTTTGCAATTTTTTCAACAAATAATAACTCAGGGAATTTCTTAGAAGCATCTGCTGCTGCTAAAGGCTCACGATGAGCCACACAATGAACTGTAATAAGGTTTGGATTGTTCTTTTTCAAAAATGAAACAAAGCCATTTTCATGTCCAATCATTGCTTAGCTCCATCTGTAGAAACAACTATCAAATCTTTATACTGAAGGCCTCTAACATCTATTAATTGATTGACACTATCATATATTGTTTTTCCTTTTCCATCTACTACATCTTTGAGCTTCATAAACTGCGAGATAGGTGGCCCGAGACCTTTTGAGTCTAAATATGTTGCATAAATAACAAGGTGTTGCTCTAAGGTTCGATCAGTGCTTTCATCAACCATCAATGAGAAGAAAGGACTTTCCAACATATTTTTTATCTGAATCTGTTCAAGATGTTTTGATATGCAATATATAAAATCATTTGCAGACTTACGATTAGTGTATGAGGAGTACTCTTGAGACTTTGGCATATTTGGAGTTTTTGCATCCATTAGAAATTTGCAAAGCTTCTCATACTTTGATAGAGATAAATCTTCTTGACAAGTGAAATATGATATTTTCATTGTAGAAATCACTCTTTCTTTATTGGCATCTCTCATCTGTCTAATATGATCTGGAATTGGTTTCAACTTTCCCTCTAATGCATTAATCCATCTTTCCTTAGCATCTTTATGCGCCCGTGATTTTTCATGAGTAACGAGCATCATGTTGTAATGTGGTGCAACCATTCCCTAAACCCCATGGTCCATTCATCCTATACTTCTCACAATAGTTACACTTCATAGTTATTTTATCATCAAACCTCACATAATTCAACCAAACAAACTTATTTAACCATTCCATGCGAAATTGTCTTTTTGTTTGCACTTTCATTTCTGAATTATCACCAACCTCTTCTTCAACTTCATTTGTTTCTTCATCTACATCATGTTCAGAAGAACTTCCAAAAATTTCATGTAATTGTTGTTCCACATGAGCATTATGGGTTTCTTCAAGTGTTTTTGAATTCTGTTGAGTCTTAAAAGTTTTCCCTTTTGTCCATCCATACATTTCCCCAATTGTAACTTGTATCTTTCTCTTTTGAGACATTTGTAGGTTTGTGACCACCTGTATAAAATATATATATAAACTAAAATTCATTAAATCAAAAATGAATATAACAATGGACAACATTGTAGAATAAATAAGCATAACATAAATATATCTGAAAATGAATTTCAGCCTACTAAAATTTGCATCCCAAATATGCGACACACCAAACAGAGACTCCAGCACTATCAATTTATATATTAAACAACGTAAAATTTATATATTAAATAGAATAAAATCTATATGTTAAACCGTATAAAGTTTAAACAGTAATTTGAAAAGATTCACAAAGATCTTAGGGGGTAATATGTGGCAAAGGACCCCAAAGGGAGTAGTTTTTTTTGCTGGTGGTAATATTATATATTGGAGTGAATTTAGCAAAATTTCCATAAAAAAAGCAAACAGTGAGTTAAACTAGCACTCTAAATTCTACCTAAAAATTTATACTAACAGTGACCTAACTATGACTTATCACACAAGTACGAAAACTCTTGATCGAAAAAACAAAAGTGAGAAGCCTAAGAACTACAATTACGCCATGACGGCATTCATTTCTACAGTCCCAAGCTCGGGCGTTCTAACTTATCGAGTCTGGTCAATGTATTACTTTTGTACGTCAGCCATTATTGAATTTGAGCTACATGTTTTGGTATGCCGGGATAAAACCATAAGTGACAGAGAGGGGCCGCAGCGAAGTTTGAAGTTTCGTTGAGCACATGCGAGCGGCCCTGTACAAGAGACAATCAACTCTTCCCATCTTCGCTGAGGGCACTGTAGGCAAAGTTCAGTCTTTTACCCTGTTTTTTTCGAAAGTTCCACACTCATGTCTCTAAGCAAAATTCTCAGAAGTATGGTCAAAACTCTAAATAACAAGCTAGACCTTTAACTTCCGACAAAGTTCCTGTTAAATATGAGAACAATTTGTTATGTAAGAGGTCACTCTGAATTTCCCCTGTTCCGCGCAAATGCAAGCAATCCCCATCAAAATTTATAATGCTGCTGCTGCTGCTGAGAATTTTATTGGTTATATTCATTATCCCCATCTGTGGATCAGAGATGGACACAACCACATCTATTTAATTTTATTGAATCAAACTGTTTTTATCTGCAAATATTAGTTCAGGGTGTCATCTCAAAATGATTATTTTTCAGAAGATAATGTAAGTTTGAGAATCATATAGTACTGGCTTGAGTGGTAGAGTAGTGACAATATTTGCAGGTCACACACCAAAAATTGGAGCAGAACACTGGTATCCCACTTACTAGTGTGGAAGCAAGTTCTCAGCCATGTGAGTCCCACTTAAAATTTTACAGGGAAATGGTAAGGACTTTGTTACCCACCATCCGAAATGCTTAAGTGCATAGAGTTAAATGGAGGTTTGATTCCAAAAAGTATTGTAAATTTACATGGAAAAATTGTTTGGGAAATTGTAAAATTGTAAACTTGCAAGGAAAGATTGTTTGGGAAATTGTAAAATTATAGAAAATTTTGACACGAAAGTAATCATAACCCTTGCCCTTGCAGAGAACTATGGTGAACCTTCACTGGATAGCAGCGAAGAAGCAGCAGTATACGAAGTCTTGGAAGCCATTAATCCAGAAATAAACTGGAAATCCTCTTATCCAGATAATCTATGTACGGGTGGGCCTCATGGAATCGTTTGCGACATTGACAAAGACAAGGAATGGCACATTGTAGAAATTAATCTTGGATGGGTTTCAGAGTACTCCAATAATCCCATCTGTGGCAGGAATGCTTCCTTTAGCCCTTCGATTTTAAAGTTCCCTCTCCTGAGGAAGCTTTTCTTCTACAAATGTTTCACCTTTGATGCTCAACTCACTGTTATTCCTCCATATATATGGACTTTAGGAAGCCATCTTCAAGAGCTCGTTTTCCAAGATAATCCCTCTCTGTATGGAATCCTGAGCGCTGATATTGGAAATCTGGTAAGACTAAAGAGACTCATTTTAACAGGGACAAATGTTGGAGGAGCTCTTCCTGCCGAGATTGGGCGTTTGAAAGGACTTCAACAGCTTGTTCTGAGTGGGAATTTGTTCAATGGTTCGATTACTAGTGATGTTGGTGAGCTCCAGGATTTGGTTATATTGGATTTGAGTAGAAACAGGCTTGATGGGCAGGTTCCTAGAGAGCTTGGAAAACTTAAGAAGCTGTCGAAACTAGACGTGAGCTTGAATAAATTAAGTGGCATTATGCCAGATAGTTTGGGGCAGTTGGGAGGTTTGCTGATGATAGATGTAAGCTATAACAATTTTTCTGGGGGAATTCCATCGTTTCTGAGAAGAATGCCAGGTTTGAGAGATATTCATCTCAGTGGCAATCCATTGGGTGGATTGATACCTGATTTCTGGGACAAATTAAGTGGGTTGGAAAGTATTGGGCTGTCCAATGCAAACCTCGCTGGGAGGATTCCTGAAACCATGGGTAAGTTAAAGAATCTGACCTATTTGGCTCTGGATAGGAATAGGCTTCTGGGTACCATTCCAAGAAACTTGGGTAGCCTTCCTCATATCTATAACATGGATTTGAGTGGAAATTTGCTGACAGGACCGATACCTTTTTCTGCCGAGTTCATATGGAGATTGGGAAGCAAGCTTCAATTGAAAGAGAATCCTGGGCTGTGTGTTGATGCATATTTGGGGAGCCTAAATGTAGTGGTTTTGAATCTGAGTTACTGCGATGAAATATATTTCTCAGAGCCCATTGCACAGGAGAAACATGAAGTGATACTGAAGTCAGCAGCATCAACGTCGGTACAGGCTGCCTAGGGAATTTTACATCTAATGCTGTAAGTGTATGTCATCTGCGTGACTTCATTGTTAACAGCTCTATGAAATGCTTATCAGGTGATCCAACTCCATTTTTGTTGGAAAGCAATGTAGATGCAAAGTTTTGATCTCGACTTTTCATAACTAGAGAAATGTTCGCCCCCCGTCACTGTGGTCACAGTAGTACTAATGAATATAGGGTAGGGCAATGGCATAGTTATTTTTTGTTTTTCTTGAAGTTCATGACCGCATGGCAACTGTAATGAACGGCCCCTCAACTGTACATTTTGTTAAAGTTATCTGATCTACTTGAAATATATACAGATATTGGCTAAAAGCTTTTGTATTGTTCAAAATTTTATGTTATAAATTTATTGTAGTATGTGCAGTCAAAATCGAGACTAGCAATTTGGAATGTTACCTGTGAAACTGGAAGTGGAGAGTTGATTTGTTGAGCATCCAAGTTTGCTCATAGATTCCACTCAGACACGGTCAATCCGCAAGAGAGGAGCACCACTGCACCAAAGCCGAATGTGCAGAAATCGCCGAATGTGAAGAAACTTTTTCTGCAACGTTGCGATTCACCAGCATAAAACGCTAATTGGCTATAATGTTTGCATTTTTACAGTAACACGCTCATAAAACGAACTAGTAAAGATAGTTTCTGCGAGCTTCTACGTGTTTAGACTGGATAATCCACTCGCAAACTATTGCAGAATTGAACATAGGGCAACTCTTCAAAGTCGCGGAAAGAACACGGCACGGACCGGGAGGTGACCGTGAGTGAGTCACCATACATGAATTGAATTGCAAGTCTTGTCGGATTAAATTTGAGCGACAGATTGTAGCTGGATAGTTAATGGTAAGTACTAGGTAGTAGGTAGTGGGACAGTGAAGCGTTTAAGTTTAAACTGCGTTGTGTACTACCGCACCTTGCTGGGCTCAACCAAATAAATAAGGTATTATAAATTTCTACGTTTCACTTCTGGAAGTAGACGTCGTTTTGACGGTTTGCAAGGTATATCACACGTCGAATTTGACGTGGAAATTTTTTCCACTCCCGTCAAATACGTCCAAAAACCAAAAATACGTCCTGTGGGACGTCAAATTCCAGGATTGCGTTTGTTGACATGCAAAGCGGTATATTAATGTCCAAGATTGGCAAAATGTTATTGTCAGGTGTTCGGTAGAGATTGGACACTTCATATATATATGATTTATTTTTAAAATAATTATAAATTTTTAAAATTAAAATTAAATGGTTTATTAATTTATATTAAATTATTGTAATTATACATTATTGTAATAATAATAAATACCTTTTAAGTTTTAAGTATTTATATTTTTATAATAATGAGGTTTTTTGATTTAGTATAACATTGATGTTGTAAATTGTTATGTTGTATTGAATTAGTAATTATTTTTATTATATATATTTTTATTTAGTAGGTTTGAGTAAGTTTATGTCTTACTTGACACTACCTTTTTCTCTTTGCACTATATATTGTTCTACATTCAAATTGGCACGATGTTGTAAAATTAATTTATGTAGTGTAATGTTATGTTGTTTATCAATTATTTAAAATAAAATTAAAATAAGATAATAATTAATACTTAATATAGTTAGGTTCTGGGAAACTTCAGTGTCAAGTTATTAGAGGTTTTCTAACTCCAGGTTTATGAGAATCCATGGTATTAATCTCTAATGTAGTCTATTTAAACACCTAAAAACCTCATGTTAAACAGTGGGATCTGAGCAATAGTGTTTTTAGACACCACCACTTCTCTCAGTGTTTCATGATTCTAACAATATTGTAAGATTTTTTTGAGAATGTTTCCATAAAATTTGGTGTCTATTTAGTTTTCCATTCTCAATCAATTTAAAATTTAATAAATTTTACTTCATATATAATATTTGTTTAAATTATTTAATGTATTTAACTAATGCAACAATGTGGTTTGCTTGTCTATCCTTAAGCGTGATACCAAGGCAAGTTCCATCTATCCTTCACCAATAAGGGGAAAATTGAAGAAAAGAGTAACCGTTTGCAGAACCTCCAACCATTTCGAATATCGTTGCAAAATCTCGAGAGATTTGATCCCTCTTCATACTTAGTAGATCCGAAGCTAAAATGGATCTAGGTTGGTTAGTATATATTTTAAAATTAATTTAATATCAGAATTATTTTACATAATATTAGAAAATCTTTTATTAAAAATCAAGTGTTTATTAAGGGTTTTTAATTTCATGGTTGCTTAGTGCAAACCCAATTAAAATCTATAGATGAGAAGCCAAAACTAATTCACATAGCATGTCAAACTTCACTTCATGCCTTTCAATTCATTTGTTCAAACAATCCAAATATTTGGAATTATAAGCTTCATTTTAATTGACAATTCTATCATTGAGAAATTGTTAGGGATGGAAGGAGATTAGGGCCGAGGGGCGTGGGTGCATTATTTCGCCTACGAGAAAGCATAGAAATTCCCTATTCTTGTAGTCTTAGTAAGGCCTCAAACAATATGTGGAAGGATATGCATTGCTCGAAGGCCCTAGTTTAGCTCTTTCTAACCACATTCAAAAACTAGTCATAATGGGAGATTTGAAAATCATTCTTGGCCACATCTTTGTTGGCTCCTCCTCAAATGACATGGCTCTAAACTCAATCCTTCAACATATTAGAAGGCTTTAAAATAAATTCAAGGAGTACACTATTTGGCATGTCCTCTAGAATAACAATATCATTGCAGATCAAATGGAAAATAAGCTCATTCAATTTGAGGTGAGCTCCCTTATGGTGAATGAGGTGATGACTCACCACTTCATTTCATAAGAATGTTGGGTGGTGGTAGTAGAGAAATATGGTTGTTGGTTGCATGCAAGATTAAGAGGATATGGGAGATATGAAGGGGGCCAAGGTGTGGGAGTCCTTGCCAAAAGTTAATATTAAACTAGGTATTCAAAAGATGGTTGCATTCCATATATATA
>APFE031194915.1:30452-68177 GCA_000404065.3 Pinus taeda | reverse complement strand
AATAAAATATTAATATATTTAGTATTTGTAAGATGTATAGTGTCAAATTTTTTCCATATTGAATTTTATAGAGTCGAATTTTTTCTGTATCATATCAAATTCGAATCTGAATCCGAATTCGAATTTGATAACTATGCTTAAGTCTCAACTTGAATTTCACATGTGATTTTGATTTTGTATTTCTAGGTCCATCACATTTAAATAGTTTAAGTAGACATTTCAAGCCAGCAAATGTGTCTTATGGATGATGAGCCACAACAAAATGTGGCTCATGGATGATAAGCCACATTTGCTAGCTCTAAATGTTTACTAAAAGTATTTTAATGTGATGGATCTGGAAATACAAAATCAAAATTGTTTTTCTAGCAAAAGCCTTAACTTTGAGATTCAAATTTGATAACTATGCTTAAGTCTCAACTTGAATTTCACATGTGATTTTGATTTTGTATTTCTGGGTCCATCACATTTAAATAGTTTAAGTGGACATTTCAAGCCAGCAAATGTGTCTCATGGATGATGAGCCACAACAAACTTTGGCTCATGGATGATAAGCCACATTTGCTAGCTCTAAATGTTTACTAAAAATATTTAAATGTGATGGATCTGGAAATACAAAATCAAAATTGTTTTTCTAGGAAAAACCTTAACTTTGAGATTCACATGGGATATTAACATAATAACAAAAGAAATATTTCAATCTCAACTAGAAATATAAGATTTTAATGCCCAAATTAAATAAAATATTTTAATATCTATATATTTTAAAGCATTTAAATAATGTAGTGTACTAATGAGTACAAGGGAGATCCTTTTTCCTTTCTCATAGTTACTATGCATATATGTAATATAGAGAATCACCCATCTTAATTTCTATAAGGTGGGGTAGAAGTAACAAGTCCCTCTATATGAAAACTTTTTTTTAAGATAGATGATTAAAATTCTTGCAAAATCTGATTAATTTTTCTCTCCAAAGTAGACTACCACTCCTCTTTAGCAAGATTTACTGCAATCAATCAACCATAAACAATTTTTAAATTGTTTCACATTTGAGTGGAATCTCCCTTTTAAAACTTCATTAACTAACCAAATTTAAATAATTTTGGAATTTCAATTAGAATAAATCTACTTAATCTCCTTCACAATAAAAACAAAAATATTTTTCAAAAAAAATCACTAACCAATATTTTCATCCAAATCACTTATAAATACACAAAGATCTACTTATCAATAAATTTTAAGAAAACCCATGCATTAAGTAACATGACCATTGCAAACACGATTTTATTCCCAATTAAAATTTACAGACCAAGAACAGTTTCTAAACTTATTTCACATCTAAAATCATTTAGGAAAAAACTCCCTCTGGAAACTCTCCTTGAAGTAACCAAATTTGAATAATTTACAGATTTTTACTTGATTAACTTAATCATCCTAACAATAAAAAACAAAACCATTTTCCAATATTTATGCAAAAATAAATCAATAATTGAATTGAGGCTTCTGTGATCCATAACAATTGTAAAGAAATTTCCGCGTAAATCACATTCAGAAAATCATTGTCTATGCGTTTCGAACCAACTAGTGTGATTCATCATTAGGACAAATTGGTTCGAAACAGTTCTGAATGTGATTTACTCCAAAATTTCTTTCCAATAAATCAATAATCAATATTTTTATTAAAATCACTTTTCAAAACACAAATATCTGTAAAACTTGAATAACATGAAACCAACTAGTGTGGTTCATCATTAGGACAAATTGGTTCAAAACAGTTCTGAATGTGATTTACTCCGAAATTTCTTTCCAATAAATCAATAATCAATATTTTTATTAAAATCACTTTTCGAAACACAAATATCTGTAAAACTTGAATAACATGACAATTGCGAATCATTTTTCAATATGTTAATCAAAATCACTTTTGAAAAACACAAATCTCTATTATAAATAAAATTCACAAACCAAAAACAATTTTGAAATATTATAAATAAAATTCACAAACCAAAAACAATTTTGAATGGAAAGATCAACGGTTACTATTATTATATTATATCGGATAAAACTTTTTCATAGATGTCACAAATAGATTAGTCTCCTAAAACTTGAATCTAAACAGTAATAATTGAATTGTTCACTAAACCATTTGACCTAAAATTCTAACTTCCCCAGAAAACCATTTTTTTATGAAAAGAAAATTCCAATAACTCATATTTTCATCAAAAATCACTTTTTAAAAACACAGAAAACACAGGCTTTTATTTATAAGTACTTATTTTTCCAAATTCCAATAACCAATATTTTTATGAAAATCACTTAAAAATACAGAGTTCTATTTCTGAATATCTTTTTGTTCATCTTTTAATAAAACACAGATATATATATAAACAAAACTCTTATATATGTATATATATAAAATTACAAACGCAAATTTCCATTGACAATTAAATTCACAAAACAATAACCAGTATTTCTCATCAATATAAACAGAACATTGAAAACACTTTAGGAAACAGAGTCTCTATTTAGAATTTACAAAAGTGGTCACGGCTGCCTAAGATTTTAATTGCAAACACAAATCTATGTTCATAAGTAGTATTCACAAAGATATTATATATATATATATATATATATCATGCTAATTAGCTTCTGTACAAAGATATTATATATATATGTATGTCATGCTAATTAGCTTCTGTACAAATTAAGCATAGTATGGCTTTACATACTATCAGAATTTTTCTATCCACTAAAAGATATAGTGGATTGAAGTCACAAAGTAAAATCGTTTTCAATATTCTGTACAAAAACATATAAAAAAACAAAAGCCAAGTCAACTGCAGGCTTCAGGATGGATTTCACAAGCACCCAACATCACATCAGCAGCAATTTCCCAGTTACCCTGTCATTGGGGGATTGCCCCTTCCCAGTCTCATACTAAAAAAATACCACACCCACTATTGAGGGAAATATCTAAAAACCCAAATTTAACTTAGTAGGAAAAAAAAATCTGAAGTTAACTCAGGACAATGGAATATCCACAGTAACAAACCTAAAAAAGAATAACCCGGTGAGAATATTGGTTCGGCTTCGATCTTCGTCAAATGCCCCAATTTTCACTGTCTCTTCTGAGATGCCAACCACTTCTCTACGTATGTCTGGTTATCTGCACAACACATAAAAACCCTAATCACAAAAAATATCCCCAAAAAAATTGCTCACAGGGGCTATTAGCATTTTATTGAATTTCACAGTTCCAGAGACTTGAACCGTAAACCTACCCTGCGACGAACTTTTGGGCTGAAGCATGTCCAAGATGCGTGGCTTTTCAGTCTTTTTGCCGCGGGAATTGACCACGTGACGTGAAGAGGGGCCGTAGCAGGGTACCAGAACCCCAAAGCTCTTCTCGGACTCTGTGTCGCTGGAGAATCCGGAGGAAAGAGGCTCATACCATCCAATGGACAAGTCAGAGTCGCCGGAATCAGAACAAGACGTCCAATCTCCTATATCTGCCGGCACCACAAACCCATCAATTTCCGTGTCCTCTAGCCGCTTGTCGAATTCGCTGAACCGTTTGCGGCCATGTCTCGCTGGTCTTAGCCCGGTGCCGTGCTGCTCAGGGGATTTCGCTTTCTCCGGGAAAGAAGCAGATGACGCAGAGGGTTTCGCTTCCGCCGGGAGAGAAGCAGAAGGCCTAGGTCGCAGGTTCGACTCCCGGCGACGCCGTAGCCAGCGAACGATACCACCGAACGCCATTTCTCAGCTGAAAACCCCAAATTCGCAGAGATAGAAAAGAAAATGAGTCCTCCAAACTTTGGCAGCTCAGATGGGTTTTTTTTTCCTTTTAAAGGTGGAAAGAAAAACTAAACATAATTTAGGGTTAAAAGAAAACCTAAATCATGATTGAAGAGTAACAAGCTCTCAGATACTGGCCTGCCGGGCGGAGACTCAAAGCTCGGTAGAAAATCAAGATGACCGTGATCGAATTTTTGTTTCAGAACCAATTATGCGATAGCTGAAACCTTTAAAATGAGGACACAGAATTACGAGATATTGAATGCCTTGCTCACCACGCAACCCTGCACGCGCAACTGGTGGACAGCGACTCGAACTCGGGAAGTCTTTACTCCGCAAGCTGCCCTTCTGTCCCTCGCTGGAGTTGCTTCGTGCTCTATACTTGTTTTATTATTTAAAAAATAAACCAGGCCGAGTGTTAGCGCGCGTATTTTAGGCCACCTGGACGGTTGCGATGCTGCGTGACTCCCGTCGGACCACATATTTCGTCAGACGGTTCCGACTCAGGGTTGGTCTCTGCCGTGAAGGACGAGGACGATGCAGGCTAAATTTTCTGCGCAGAATCCGCGAAATGTACGAAAGACAGAAGCGACGGCTCGGCCATGTGAGATGACGTGGCGGATGACAGGAAAAAATTCTTCTTCCGTCGGCGCTTGTCAGGAAATCTCTGTGACATGGACTCCTGCGGTATCGCATTTGAAACGTGGAAATATCTTATTGGTTAACGTTGTGGACCCAGAGATTTAACATTAGATGTGTGCGTGTTTATATTAAGAGTCTAGATTAACTTGCATGATGAGAGCTCAGAGTTGGATCTAATTATTTACACATTTATTATTCTTTATTCAATATTCCAAGATTTTTATTTTTTATATATTATTTATCATTATGCATTCTATGTTTTCTAGTTATTATTGTGAATTGGTTTAAAAAATCTTTTTTCAAAATACAATTTGAATTTTTGAATTGTGTTTTAAAAAAAAATAAATTTTATACATTTTGCAATTATATTAATATTTTATATAATTAATATTAATGTTAATTTTTAATTGAAACTATTATATTATTAATGTTTAGAAAGTCTTGTTATCTATTGATTAATGTTATAATATTTTTAATTAATGTTATTATATTTTTAATGGTTAGAAAACGTCTTGTATCTTTTGATCTAATGTTATCTTGTTTTGAATAATTCACACTAAAAGATTCGAAAACTTTATCGATTTAAAGTTTTTAATGTGATTTTTACACTCTCAACATCCATAATATGAATAACATAACCTAAATTCTAAATATAATTTTATTTTATTTATATTTCATTAGTATAAATATTTTTTTACTAATTTTATATTAAAAATATAAATGTTCTTACAAACTGTTAGTTCATAAAATATTTAAAGTAAAGCTTCTTCATTAACAACTATGTAAATGTTAGTTCATAAAATGTTTAAAGTATAACTTATCTAATCTATATAAAAATGTTAATTCATAAAACATTTAGACTAGGACTTACTTATTTAAATGTTAGTTCAAAAAATGTTTATAGTACAACTAATCTATTTAGAACCATGCAAAAAATGTTAGTTTATAGAACATTTAGATGATGACTTTTCCATTAATATCCATAAAAATGTTAGTTCATAGAATGTTTAGAATATATGTATTAAGAGCCATGCACACACTAAATAAATTTTCAGTGAGTTTAAAAGTGATTAAATCTAATATTTAGAATGAGTATAATTTTTTTTAGCTAAGCTCCTTTTGTAATTTAATAATATGAGTCTTTTTAAAATAAAATAAAATTCAAAAAAAATCCATAATCAAAATTCTCATCTAGTAAGTGGAATTAAATTTTCCACAAAATTTTTATTAAATTTAGAAAATAATTTCAACATAAAAATGATTAAGTTTATTTACTTTCCATTCATTTTAAAATTTGTATCATAAATAATAAGATTCCTTACGCTTGAGAAACAAGATATTTATTTTTATCATACCTAACAATAATCAACACCCTTACGATTATTGCACTAACAATAATCAACAACCTTACAATTATTGCACTCTACACTTTATTATAACCTGACCAATTCAGCTCATGGGGATTTCTTTTTCACATATTATGTAGGCCAAGTAAAGCATTATGATATTTTTTGTAGAGATAGAGAGTGAATACCTTTCACTTAAGTTTGCAAAGGTCAATTAAAGAGTGGTTAATTTTAATTATATTTGTGATAAGAGATAATTGAAATAATGAAAGTAAGACATTGTTATACTTTTTATTCATGTTTGACTTTTCAAAAATGGGTTTTTCCATTGAGATGACAGTTTTAATGGATGCTTATTTAGCTAAAGCTTAATCTCACATGTCAAAATGTCAATTAGTGTTTCATCTCTTAATAAATGGAAAACTAAGATTCTTGAAACAATTTGTTATCTTAAGCATTTTATGTTGATAATGTTTTCATTACTCAAATTCTTCTAATTAGCATCTTCCATTATGTGAAGGTCGATTTTTTTTAAAATGTTGATAATGTGTTTTTTATGACTGTAACATGAATAAGTAGTTTTTTTTTCTAATATGTGATATTAGCCAAATATATTAAAGTTACATAAAATCTATTAAAATATCATTATCAAAAGTCAAGCTCCAATTATTTAAAATAATGTGTTTATACAGCAAGATAATCTACACCATAAGACAAACATGTCTTAAAATATATATTATGATAAGAAGATAAGAACATTGACTTTACCAATTAACCATATCTCAGTTAGAATGTTTATATTTTGTTTTTACTTATTTATAAATGGAACTATTTTATACAACTAAATAAAATCTAGATAAAATCTAGGATGTTTGTTTGTACATAATTTAATATAATAAAAACATAAATTCTATAAAGATAAATATCATTAAATATAACGAAAAATTGTGCACAACCTAAAGTACAATATGTTTTATATATTAATAAATAATATGTGTGGGCATATGTTGTGACTAGTTTTATACATAGGGTGAGGCTATGCAATTGTTAGTATTGCATATATTACACAACACTTATTATATTATTATTATTTATTTATTTTTATTTTTTTTTAATTTTCACTATATTTATTTCATTCTCAATAGTTTTTTTTTAGTAAATTTGTTTACATCATTTTAAGTTTCATTCATAATTACTTTAATAGAGGGAAACAACAACACATATATTATTATTTCTAATATTGTCAAATTATAATAAATTATTTCAAGTTGAAGAAGTTGCATGAAAATTTTGACATATTTCACACATTTTTTACATTTTCTATTTATTTTTTTATTAGTTATAATAATGAATCTTACTTTTTAGTGATAAATTTTATGAAAATTTTAACATACTATTAATATTATCTTTACAAGTTATCTATTTATATTTTAAATTGATATTGTTTTTTGTGTTTCGCAAACTCAAACGTCCACAAAATATTTGTATTACACATATTTATTCCAAAAGATTATTGAGAAGATTATTTCCTCTCAATGCAACAAGAAAACTTGACACAAAGAATGTCTAAAACCATTGAAACCATAACCACTCAATAACAAAAATGCTTTGATAAAAGCAATTAAACTAACCCTATATATATTCTCACCCTTTCAAATGTAATGGCCAGTAAACATAGTATTTAATATATAATTAAATACCCTATTTAATATATAATTACATACCCACCATGTTGCCACTTTCATTATTAAATTTTTTTTTGTTTATAATCTACTTATACCACATCAGCTTTGTTCGCACTTGGATTTCAAAACCAAAATGAGGGAACTTTAAGGACGCAATCAAGAGCGCTTGACTTACATGTATCTGCCCTTCGCCTTTTCTTTTCCAGGGACACTTGGATTTCACTGTTATAAAACGCAAGTTGCAACACGTCATTAACATTGCCTTGACTCGTATGAATTTGTATTTTAATTTTTAAAATTACAAGAGACTGATTATATAGGTATGTTATTGGTTTGTGGAAAAAATTATTATAATTTAGTGGTTAATCGGTAGTAATGGCATTAATTATTGGGTGTGACTTATGAATATAAGTTAACTTATTATTATTATCTAAAAAAATTATATTATTTGAAATAATTTTTTTATAATTTGTAAAAGGGTAGACTTTCACTCTTGTTAGATGTTTGTGAGTCTTGGATTGTCGATTTTGTATGTCCAAAGAAGATAAGATCTTAGCCAAATACAAACGATTTTAGGCTTTTCATTCAAGGCCAAAATATGATTTCAACCTAAAAAGTATCTACAAAAAAATTGTTTCTTGTAGTCATTACTATGGATATTTGTAACACTCTCTTCCATCCCCCTTAGCTCAACCAGCTTAGTAGAAGATGTTACTCTCACTTAACCGGACCACCATGGTCTTGTCATGGAAATGGGGTCATGAAATTCCTCTTCTCTCAACTTCATAAAAAAAATAGAATAAACATCACCATCATGTCTGGCTCATCCAAAGCTTTCCGACGATATAAATTTTATTAAAACCTGACACCTAGATTGAAAATTATGGCCACATAAAGTTTGGCCAATAAATCATAGCCACCGTAACAAGGTATTACCATGTGGCGCCCACATCACACTCACATGGCACTCCACCTTACCAAGATGGTCCATGTCTTCCTGCCATGCCATCGTGCATTTTTGTGCCATGTGGCACTTTCCATGTCACCGCTTCACCTGGGGCCCACCGGACTAGACTCGCTTAATAGCATGCTTCACAATGATTTCTCGTTATAATGATTTTTTGGAACTTCGGGCTCTGCAACATAAAGCACATGCCAGACTTCGCTAGACCCTCGAACCCTGAACATGACTAAGCTCCGAACTAGCTTGGCCCCCACCAAACCGGGCCTTAACCTATTTTGTATGTAAGTTCACAGTATAACGAAAAGTTTAGGGCTTCGGGACTGAACTAGCCCTGTGCACTCAATAAACTACGAGCATCTCGAAGGCCCGAACTCCTGCCTTCTCTAGCTGTTTCAACCCCAATTTGACTTGGCCCATTTCAAGTTCGGCCCAAATACAAAGGCTCCTGGCCAGTTCGGCCCCAAACCTCTTGAACTTGCCCAATTCGGTAGGCCTAAAATCCTTTTTACTCAAAAATTACTTTTGGGTTCTTCTACAACTTCCTCAAGGATTTGACCAAGGTTCTTTTCAGAGCTTATCCATTCCCCAAAACATGCTTAAACCAGGAAAGTCATTCCTTCATGCAATCAAGACACATTTAACAATGAAACACCAATAATTGAATACATACACATAGGCAATAAACTCTTCCTCATGCACAACCATCATCACAACCTTCTCTTGGAAAATAACATTTTCTAAGATCAAAGACAACCACACCAAGCCTTACTAGTTTGTCCATGCATACGTACCATCCCTTGAGTAAGGACGACATTGACCCATAAAGAATTGCTTTGACCACAAAACCATGAGAAACATATTTAACACAAGGAGCAGCCTACCTCCAATCCACAGAGGATCTATACTACTCATAACATGTAGACCATAGGTTCCACATGCCACAACAATCTATATAACACTATGAGCACCAACTAAATCATGTAATTGCTATGCATATGACTTATGATTTTATAGAAATCCCAGTTACCTTCTAAGCTATATTTTCCTTTTATAAACAGTACATAAGTTAGCCTACTAATGAAACTATTGGTTAGACGTGCAAGTGGTCAATAATGCCACACATACCCATGCACACAACCTTGTAGCTATTAAGGAATCACATGCATTATATGTCATAACAGTAAGTTGCCAAGACCTTCTAGATACAAGATAGAAATAAATGAAATACTTAGGGCATCCAAGTAATTCCCAAACATCCTGCATGAACAAGTTAGTTTCCACTCCTATTCTTACTAACAATAGATGAGCAACGCGGACGAGGTATTAAAAGAAGTCTTGGTTGTTGTAGACCACGAGTCATACAAACATCAACTCTCCTACAAGGATTATTTTAAGTACACCTTAACAATGGGTCCTTATTTCCCATAAACACATTAAATAGTAGAACATCCATGACCATATGATAAATCAAGCATTATTGCTTGAATATTATAGGAGTCAAAATATTTACAAGAAGAAACACTTATCTTATTAATTTAGAGATAGTGACAACCATAGGAGGGACTTCGACTCTCCTGCCAACGATAGGAAAATATGCACTGCAATCTAGCATTGCAGACAACCACCCCCAAGCTAGATTCAGAGCCTAAGTAGGGAAGTCCTCAAGGGAACATGCTCCAACCAACCAACAAAACACAAAGGAGTCCAAGGATTCCAGTGATTCCACTTGTAACCCAAGCAAGACTTTTCCAACAACTCTGGTTCCTTCTCCTCAACAATAGCTTGTTGTTCCTATCTATTTCTCAATCATGCATAGTAGCATGCCTTTAACCAATGCATACATCTATGTGTTCTCTGCTTGTGCTCTCCAAAAGCCTTTTTTTTCTTTTTACGCTAACGCATCCTCTCTCTTGTTTGTTTGAATTCCCTTGAATTCCTTTGTGCATTTTATTTTCTCCATGGCCTTCTCCTATTTGTTGTCATACCTGTCTCTCTTTCTCTCTCTCTCTTTATGTGTGCGCTCCACTTCTCGCACGGCCTCCTCCTCCCATGGAGAGCACTAAATTTCCTCTCCATACTTATTTCTTCTCCTTTTTCTTGTTTCTTGTGCTTCCCCTTGCGTGTTGACCACGCCAACACATTTCACAAGACCATAATAACCTTGTTCCCATGCGCAGGTGCCCATACCATGTTCTTACATGCTTGTACAAACTTGTCTCCAATTCCTACAGGCAGATAGGTGACTTCTTGAATGCACCTCTAATTTTAGTCTTTTCAACAAGCAATTTCCCCCAACAACTTCTCCACTCAAGCTCAATTCGTGTCCTCTCCTCAACTAGTCAATGTGTTACATTTCCACATTCTTTTCATGGATATAATTCATAAATACAATTACAAGAGGGATTAGTGAAAGGGGCTATCACAAACCCCACCTCCTTAGCGGAACCATGTCCTTTATTTTTTGTTCTTGAACACAAATTAACAATGAGCTTTCTGAACATAGCTCACTTATAATTACATTTACATTCAAAAATGCTTTCCCGACAACTGAATGGGCATAACATCCCATTAAATCAACTATTTTCTCTGTGGCTATTTACAATTCTCTTAATGCTTACTGATGCACCTTTTTCATCTTAATACTTGCTTTCAAGAGTGTTGTTTGTCTCCAAAGTCCAACATTGTTGTCCACTGCACCCAGCGCCTCTTCATCGAACAATCTTGCCTCATTTCTTCCCAGGACACACCCAATGTGCCTCTAATCCTAATCAGCATGCATAACTTCTTTAAACCATTTCATTTTCAAGTTCTAGCATCCCCTTCTATTCTTCCTTAGTCCCTTAGGTTATCTAATTCCTCTTTTGTGCAGGCACTCACCTCCCAAGTTCATGCATCCCCTTCTTTGCTTCCCAGTCACTTAAGCGATCCATCCCTTGGTGAAGCTTCCTCGCACAAGAAGAGTCTTCATAACCAAGGAAATTCCCTGCCTTACACCAGTCATGGCATACTTCATGGCAATTAGTGGACATTACTAGGTTCTAGTGTCACCACAATGGCCCTATTCTTGAAGTTTTTCAGATCCAATTTGCTTTTTTGCACTCCAATTCCTTTAGTGTTGTCGTTGTTTCAATTATAGCCTGCCTCATACACCCATGTTGTGTAGTTCAATGCTCTTCATACATCATAAGCATGTAAATTTTATGAGATTAATCATAAGAAAATTCCCAACAAATTTAAATCATGCCTCTATCAACATATTTATTCATGAGGTGAACCCTACAATTTTAATTCACTTCCTATCACAACAAAACCTCATTAGATCATAATTTCAAATTTTTGCAATCGAAACTTTAAATGAGACTAAATTAGGAATTTCATTAAATTAAATAGTTGATACTTATCTTTTGTTTTCTTTTTGCTTCTTTGAATTCATCTTTAAGCTCAACTATTTGAGTGTTTCTCAGCCCCAAGGCTAGCACTTAGCATAGCTCCATGTGATCTTCAACTTTGTCTCTAAGCACAACTATTTTCGTGTTTCTCAGCCCCAAAGCACAACACTCAGCATAACTATTAAACATAATGCCATAGGTTGCATTTCCTTCCTAGCTTTATCAATACTGAGTGTTTTCCCAACCCCAAAGCATAGCACTTAGTATGGCTATTAAATAAAATGTCGCAAATGGATTACCAACATTGAATGTTTTCTCATCCTCAAGGTACAATACTCAGTGTGGCTATTCTACTCCACATGGTCTTCAGTCAGTTCAGTCTTTAACTCCAATTCACTAAGTGTTTCTCAACCCTAGGGAACAACACCTACTAGTGCTCACACTGATCCACACAATTTTTTCATATAGGTCCAAATAAGTGCCCCCTCCCCCCATTCACCTCCCAATGAGTGTGGGCACTACCAATTTGGATAGTCTTTGTAACAACCTTGGTTAAAAATACATGTAAAAAAAAATATAAGACCAAGGTCATGGGACATGTATTCTAAGCTAGATGGCCAGAAAAACATCCTAGTGGATGTTCATTTTGGTTATTATGGCTAAAGGAAATTGGCAAAGGATATGAAAAGGCAAGAGGCATTATTTGGCATTTATTTATGAAAAAAATGGAAATTAGGAGAAAAGGAAGGTGAAAGGTCATAGGTTGCATGTGAGGAGGAAAATAAGAGAAAATGAAGAAAATAGAGGCCTCATTGGAAAAAAGGCTTCTGAGGATCAGTTGGTAGGCTTGGTCAGTGTAAGCTTTTGTGAGTTCAGTTTTGGAGCTCTCATTCTATTCTCTCTCTCTCTCATACTCTTGGATACTTAGTTTTTTCTTGGAGCACTCTTGGAGAGTGTGGCATACTTGGATGTTTGGAGAAAGAAGGCAACATAAGAGCAGGAAAGCATAAGAGGACATTGGGATCAAAAACTACAATGGGTTTTTCTTGCAGGTACCAAGTTGCATGTATGTTTTCCTCACTAGTTTTGGCATGCATGGCATATCCATGTGGTTATTTGGTCATGATTTGTCATTGGAATGGAGGATTTCCTGGATTGACAGTGGAATTGTTAGCTTTGCCATTTCTCGGATAGCCATGGTGTTGTCGGTTCAATTTTATTTATTTATTTTCTCATGTTTCCTTTAGCTTGTGTTGAGTTACTAATTCTTGGAAGCCTTTGTTGGATAAATGCTCTGGAAGCCCTGTAACAACTTGGGTTGAGTTACTAGTCCTAGAAGCCTTGGTTGGACAAATGCTCTAGAAGCCCTTGGTGGGTTGAGTTACTAGTCTTGGAGGCCCTAGTTGGACAAACACTCTGGAAGCTCGACATTAGTTGCGGGTTGAATTAGTAGCCTTGGAAGCCTTACGTAGAGACCAACCTAGTGATGGTTTGTGATGTTCGAGTGTGAGGTGGAATCATTGTTTGATGGGTTAAGGTGGTTTGGCCTTTGGAAGCCGTGGCTCGGTTTAGATGGATTTTTCCATGAGATCCCACATTCATGCTTGGAATATGGCACAGGGGTTACTGGATGAAGAGAGATTTGGCTTATCCATGTCTATGGTTGGGTGGTTCATGGAAGTCCCAAACCTAGTTGGACTTTGCATTATTAATATGAGGTTATTTCTCCTTGTTAATTCATGAGTATTATACTAGTTTATATGTGGATTATATGGTTGTTGTTTCCTTATTATTTCTATTGTTATTATGTTGGTTATGAACATGTATTTTGATAGTGGATATGTATGGCTCTCATCATGTTTTTACTTGTAAATGAATGAACAGTGTATTTATGGCCTAATAGATGATAATGCATCTAATGTGAAAAGGAAATAATGCCTCATAGTGAATCTCAAATAACTATGAGACCCATATTCTCAACTTTGTTGTTGAGACCTATAGATTTAATCTTTGTGATATGTTTGACGAAATGCATGTCATGGCTAGTAGGGGTCCAGTCTAGTCCTTCCTGATGTTTTTGCAAATGTATCTTTGTTTCGCTGCAAAATTTCATTTCTGGAGGTGTCATTGAGTCTTGGGCAGTGACCTGGGCTCTGGGCTTGAAAAAGTGACACAAATCCTAGAGTCATAGGCACAACACTGGGGAAAAAAGTCCCTGGAAGCTCCCTTGTCCTTGCTTTGGGAGATTCTGGAGCCTCCCAAACTCACCCTTGTCCATATCAAGGGAGTGTCCAAGGGTTTGATGCACTAAAATTTAGTTGGTATCAGGGGTTGGTTACCTGAGTGGTTAGGATGGCTCCCAGGAGTTTTGTTGTTAATGTGGAAGGTCTTTGTGATGTGCTCTGTCGGTTCCACTTCCTTAACTGACACATAGGGAGTTGAATCATATCATAGTAACTTCTTGTCACATGTTTACCCTGGTTGGCCACTTACTTAGGTAGATTTTGGAAGAGGGTGTTACAGAGTAGTATTAGAGTGGGTTGAGCTCTCTTTGGGTCATATATGATATAACAGACTGGTCTCAGAGTGGGTTGTGCTCTCTTTGGGTCATATTTGATACCACATAGTGGTATCAGAGCGGGTTTCGTTCTCTTTGGGTGGTGTCTGGTTTCCATTCTTTTTGGGTGATACCTGATACCACATAATGGTATTAGAGCATGGTTCAACACTTGGACTAGATGGGCAGAATGTGTTTATCATGCATGCATTTAGGTTGTATATGTCCTTGTTATGTATGCATGGTAGTGGTCATTGTTACAATTGTGTTTCCATGTAGGAGTTGATGATGTTGTTGTTGGGATGTGTTAGTCATGAATGCATGTCGGATGCATATGCATTTGTTATGCATGTCAGTGTCTATATGATGTTATGCATGCATTGTCATGGTTATGGTTATGCATGTATGGTAGGTCAAACATGCATTATGAGGTCATTGTATGCAATTAGGTCACCATGATGCTATAGGTATGTTATGATGCTAATGAGTTGGTTGAGATAAAGCAGGAGATGCAGACCATCAAAGTGAAGTTGCAACATTGGACCTCGAGGCAAGAGCATGTCGTCATACAGTTGGGCATGTAGGTATGTATATTAAGGATTGTTATATGCATTATGGTTATGTGTGTGCCTTTCATTCTATTGATGTTATGGTTACATACATGGTAGATATTAGTGAATCAGTGTGGTCATATAGTCATGAAGGATAGTAACTTGTTGTTATATGCATTGTGGTCATATTCTTGATGATTATAGTCACTGCAGCTGAGGTCATGATGTTATTATGTTTTGTGCTAATTTGGATTGACCTATGCAAATGATCATGGTTATGACATTCAGGTATGAGTTAATATATTGTGATATTATGTCATACTAATCTAGACTGGCGATGCATATGTGATTGCTATGCATGAATGAAAATTGTTTATGAGTTTATAATGTGAACATGTTATCTAGTTACTGTCATGGATATCATGACCTTATTTATGGTTGAGTTGATATGTTGTGAATGTATATCGTGTTAATCTAGCTTGATTTTGTAGATAAGATAGCCTCCCCTGAGATACATTAAGGTATGAGTTTGCTTATGTCGTATATTTTGTGCTTGATTGTTTGATTATGTCGTCTATTTGGTGTTTGAGTGTTTGGTGTCTATTATGCCGTCTAGTTGATTTATCTAACATGCTACGTTTATAGTTTGTTTAAATGTTAGTTTATAAAATGTTTATAGTATAGTTAATTTATTTAGAACCATACAAAAAATGACTTTTCCATTAATATCCATGAAAGTGTTAGTTCATAGAATGTTTAGAGTACAATGTATGTATTAAGAGTCATGCATGCACTAATTTTTTTTGAATGAGTTTAAAAGTCGATAAATCTAATATTTAAACTGAGAATTATTTTTTGTCTTTTTTTTTTAATATAAGTCTTTCTAAAATAAAATAAAATTTGGAAAAAAAATTATATAATCAAAAAAGTTATATAATCAAAATTCTCATTAAGTAAGTAAAATTATAATTCTCCACAAAATTCTTATTCAATTTAAAAAAATTTCAATATAAAAATAATTGAATTTATTTACTTTTCATTTCTCTTTAACATGTTTTCATCAATAATAAGATTCACCACACTTTGGGAGATAAGTTATTCTTCAATCCCCTTATAAGTATTGCACTCTACACTTTATTATATCTAGACCAATTCAAGTGATCAGGGATTCTTTTTTCACATATTATGTAGGCCAAGCAAACCATCATGATATTTTTGGTAGATATAGAGAGTAAATACATTTCACTTAATTTTGCAAGGTCAATTAAAGAGCTGTTAATTTTAATCACATTTGTGATATGAGTTAATTGAAATACTGAAAGCAAGATATTGTTATACTTCCCATCCATGCTTGATTTTTTAAAAAATAAGTTTTTTCATCTGAGATGTCAGTCTTAATGAATGCTTTAGTTAAAGTTTAATCTCGCATGTCAAAGTTTCAAATAGTGTTTCATCTCTTAATAGATGGAAAATTAGGATTCTTGAAGCAATTTGTTATCTCAAACATGTTTTTAATGTTGATAATGTTTTCTTTACTTCAATTCTTCTAAGTAGCATCTTCCATTATGTGAAGCAGTTTAGTTGTGTCATTTTTTTTTTTTTAAATGTTGATAACATTTTTTTTATGAATGTAATATGAATAAGTAGTTTTTCTTTTCTAATATGTGATACTAGCCGAAATATATTAAAGTCAAATAAATTCTACTAAAATATCATGGTCATAAGTCCAGTTATTTGAAATAATATGTTTATACCAGCAAGATAATTCACATAAGACAAACTTGTCTTAATATATATATTATGATGAGAAGATAAGAACATTGACTTTACCAATTAACCATATCTCAGTTATAATGTTTATATTTTGTTTTTACTTATTTAAAAATGAAACTATTTTATACCAACAAAATAAAATCTAGATAAAATATAAGATGTTTGCTTGTGCATAATTTAATATAGTAAAATAAAAAATTCTATAAAGATAAATATCATTAAGCACAACCTAAAAGTACAATGTGTTTTATATATTAATAAATAATATTGTGCGTGTCTTGCTAGACTAGTTTTATACATAGGGTGAGACTTGCATATAGTTAATGTTATTACCCTATATCATTCATATATATAGTTGGACTATGCATATTGTTTAATGTTATTGTCCTATATTACAAGATACTTATTAAAATTATATACTTGTTTTTATTTAAATTTTACATTATATTTTAATTCATTCAACAATAGTTATTGTTATTCTTTCTTAGATAAACTTGATTTACATAATTTTAAAGTTTCATTCATAATTACTTCTAAATAAAGGAAAAAACAAAACAATATATTATTATTTCCAACATTGTCAAATTAATAATACAATTATTTCAAAGTGAAATGTAAGTTTCACGAAAATTTTGACATATTTAACACAATCCTTACCAATTTTCTTATATTTTAAATTAATGTTATAATAATAAGCTTTTTAAATATTTCAAAATGGAAATTAAATTTTATGAAAATTTAACATACTATTAATATTATCTTTACAAACTGTTTATTTATATTTTAACCTGATGTTTTTTTCTATATGTTTCACAAACTCGAGAAATTGGAAATTGGTGGCCACTACGTCTACACAAAAATTGTATCAGACATATTCATTCCAAGGGATCACTCCCTGTCAGTTCAACCATGAAACTTGAAGCGGAGAATAATAAAATTATTTCAAAGTGAAATGTAAGTTTTACAAATGGTTTATTTATATTTTAAATTGATGTTTATGTTTCACAAACTCCAAAAGTTGGAAATTGGTAACCATTATGTCTATACAAAATTTGTATCAAACAGATTCACTCAAGGGATCGCTTCCTATCAATTCAAACCATTAAACTTGATACCGAGAATATGTAAAATTGAACCCGTAATCTCAATAACAAAATACTTTAATAAAACCAATAAAACTAACCCTAATATATATATATATATATATATAATATATATATATATATATATATATATATACACCATTTCAAATGTAATGCAAAATTTGTATCAAACAGATCACTCCAAGGGATCGCTTCCTATCAATTCAACCATTAAACTTGATACCGAGAATATGTAAAATTGAACCCCGTAATCTCAATAACAAAATACTTAATAAAACCAATAAAACTAACCCTAATATATATATATATATATATATATATATATATATATATATATATATATATATATATATATATATATATACACATTTCAAAATGTAATGCAAAATTTGTATCAAACAGATTCACTCCAAGGAGATCGCTTCCTATCAATTCAACCATTAAACTTGATACGAGAATATGTAAAATTGAACCCGTAATCTCAATTAACAAAAATACTTTAATAAAACCAATAAACTAACCTAATATATATATATATATATATATATATTATATATATATATATATATATATATATATACACCATTTCAAATGTAATTCCCGGTTAACATAGTATTTAATATATAATTAAATTCACACCATGTTGCCACATTCATTATTAAATCTTTTATGTTTATAATCTACCTATACCATTGACAGGGAAAACGATGGCTAAGGTTTCTGAAATGATCTGCGCCGCCGTTGCATTGCAAACCAGAGATGGGGGCATCAGTGGAACAACACGAAGTCCCCACAGGAAATCGGTAGTTGGGTTAGCCGAATCTGACACTCTGTCAAGGATTTGGCTTCGTATTTAACCAGACAGTAAATCCCATTCGTAGACGATCCCCACTCAGGTGATGGGCATGCTCTCCTTACCTGATTTAGGGGGATTTTCACTGCATGATGCATCGATCCATTACATCAGAATATGGTATGGAAGATACACTACAGCATTGACCAAATCAACTAGCGAGCAACCATTTCTACCTTGGTTTCTATCGTTCCGTCGTGCTTAAAGACAAAGGAGAAGCGGTCTGGCCGGAAGGGGCTGCACGACCATGGGCCGAGCAGAATGTATCGTCCTAGTTTCCTTTTAGAATATTGAGGGTTCGCGTCATTGGTCGGAAGTCGAGTTTAGTTGCCATGGTGGATCTAGCCAAAGCTGCCATGCCCTTAGAGGACTAGGTACTCGGGCTGATAACTAGTACCCTCGACAATATGGCTGGGTTTTTGAAAAATGCGCTCGACAAGCCTGATCTAGAGCACACATGGAGCAGATAGTTTCCAAAGCTCTGTGGTGCCCTTAAGCATACAGAGGAAATGCCTGATCCAACAGATCGAGGTCATAATAAGGTGGTTCCATTGTGTATGGAGGAAGATCTGATACTTTTCTTCATCAAACCGATAGGGGGAAGACACTACTACATGCAGCTCAGCAAGGAGATGAGCATACAAGAGTTAAAAAGGGAAATCCAGATACAACTTTGAACCCCAACAAAATACCAAAATCTGATATATACAGGACATAGTCTGTAGGACAACCATATACTTCAGGACTATGGCATCATCAAAGATTCAACTATCATTCATAATCTAAGACTGCGAGGCGGATGCAATGGTGCCAACTCTAAAAACACAGGTTCCTTTCGTGACATTATCAAAGGAAAGGAAAAAATGCAGAACAAACCAGCACCAACAACGAAGCTACTAGGCCCCTACATTATTGAACAAACATCGGAAGCTCCAAGACTTATAGCGACCTTGCCAGAGGTAACTGATCTATACACAAATCTATCCAAAAATGCTATTATCTATAGATTTAATGGTTTCTGGCCAAAATCTGATGCCCTGCATCAATGGATCTTCTCCACATGGACATCTAACTATGAAATTTACTCGTGCCCAAAAGGGTTTTTCATAGTTAGATTCAACACATAACAAGAAAGAGATAATATCATCAATCAAGGGCCTTGGTTTTGGGGCAATGCTGGCCTCTTCATCACCCCCTGGTTCCTTGATTTTGATGCCAATACTATGATAGTCTCAACAATGCCTGTTTGGGTTAGGCTACATAACCTCCCCTTAAATTTTTGGCATCAAAAAGTTTTAATAGCCATTGGGAATTCCTTGGGGAGATTCCTAAAAATGGATGAAGATAGAGCTATTAGGGGAATATTTACATTTGCTAGAATATGTGTAGAAGTGGACCTGAGTCAGGGGCTACCTGATCACATCATATTGAATTTCAATAATTCTCTAAGGACACAACCACTTGACTATGAGAACACAACATTCAGATGTCGAGGATGCTTGCAAATAGGGCACCTCCAATATGCCTGTCCACTGGCCAGGAAGGATCCCAAAGGGAATAAGAAACAATAAAAAAATCCCAAAGGGTGGTAGCATACCAACCCGTTGGAAGAAGAGGACATGAAGACAAAACCTACAAGAAACAAAACAGAATTTGATACACAAAAAGGAAAGCAAAATACACATGAAGAAAATATCCCAGATACTAATCAGCGATAAGATCTTCAATTGGAGGTAAGCGGCATCAAAAGAGCTCATGGTTCTGAAGGATCGAAATCTGACAAAGAACATCCAATGAACACAATGGAAAACCAGCTGGCTATTAATGCACCCACTCCCAACATCGAAGGTTGGCGAAGAGTAGAAAAGAAGAAGGGCAGAAAAGTATAGACTAGCTGGAATTTTTTTCTTTCTTTGTAATCCTTTGTTTCCTGACATTACAGGAACAACTCATTTGCATATGCTTTAAGCATCTACAATTGTAATTTTTTCATATGAATAAAATTACGACTTTTTTCTTAAGGGAAAAAAAAATCTACCTATACCACATAAATATTAAATATTGGGTTTGTTCATCTTCAAGCACTTTGATTTCAAAATCAAAATGAGGGAACTTTAAGGACACAATCAAGAGCTTGACTTACATGTATATGCTATTTGCTTTTTCATTTCTTGGGAATCAGTTGGATTTCACTGTTATAAAAAGCAAGTTGCAACACGTCATTAACATTGTCCTGGCTCGTATGAATTTGTATTTTAATTTCTAAAGTTATAAGAGATTGATTATATATGTATGCTTTTTTAGAATTTTTTGTCACCGTAAAGGGTTATTTTTTTGTTATTTATTATGAATAAAAAAATATGGATTTTTAATAATAAAAAATTTCCAAATTATTATTGGACATAGCTCTGTAATAAATCAAAGGTGTGTGAGAAAACCAAAGATGTGTGAGAAAATAAATCAGAGTTGTGTGAGAAAATCAGATATGTGTGAGAAAATTTATACCCGTCAGGGTAACATAGCTCTGGACCCCATATGAGACTGACTTGATTAAAATAAAGATAAATAGACATTAACTAGTTATGTTACCCATTAGAGTAACATAACCGTGGACTCCCTATGGGACTGATTTGACTAAAATAAAGATAAATAGACATTAATTAGTTATGTTTTAGTATACATCCAGTAAAAACAACAAATACTAATTTGAAAAATACATCCCTTTAATAGAGATACTTAATTATCAACATTTTTACTTCCTGTTGTCCAAGTCTGTCTTGTAGAATATTGTTCATATTTACTGAAAATTCACAGGCCTCAAGAGTACTGTACTCTTTGGCAAGTGATCAATTGAAATGGTATGTTGAAAATGGCAACAAGAAATGCTATAAATAGCATCTCAGTTACTAGTGTTGGATATAGCAACAAGGAATGATAAAATAGAAATGCTAAAAATAACATTGCTATAAATAGAATTTCGGGATAGATTCCAATTTTAGTTAGTCCCTAAACTAAAATTGAGAATTAAAATTCGAATTTGATCTTAGCAGCTGTTTGTAAAATAATTAATTAATTCATCTTGAGTTAATTAGTTGGAGAAAATCAAACATGAAGTCTATGTGAAGACATGCAACAGTTTCCCCTTTGATTCAAGAAGTTATCCCTTGATTAAGGAGATTAGGATGAGTTGTACTTTGAGTTGTAATTAGTCAGCTCAGTTAATTGAGTTAAGTAAAGTTAGATTAGTCCAACAATTTTTGGAACTGATTGTGAGTTCAGTTAGTTAATGCATGCATGCATGCAATTGCTGCACTTCAGATAACTGAATATTCTCTCATAAATAACTCATGCATGCTAGTTCAGTCAGAGACCCAGTTGAGATCAGAGGAAGGGACAATGTACTATCAGTTGGAGGAATTTTCCTATATAGGAAACTCATCCATGTAGAAGGAATTATCTCCTTCAGGATTGCGCAGTTACTTCTAAGTTTGGTGAGTTGTGCGAGAGGTGAATTCACACAGGTGGCAGCATTGGACCCCAAGAGAAACTTTGCAAGGAAATAGGAGGCTTGGAGGGCAGAGGAGAAGGTTTTTGAGAAGCCTTTGACTGTCTATGAGCAGTAGAGGGATTGTACTCAGAGCTGAATAGCTTGTGAGCTAAAGCTTTTTGTAATCCGGACATATTTCCACTTGTATGATAATACAGAGCTCATGGTTTTTAGTTAAGGCTTTCCCCAGAGTATTCTTCCATGTTCATGTGTGATTAAATCTTCTTCTCTGTTATATGTGTTCTATTTGATCTTGCTCAAATCGATTAAGCTTTTGCAAGTTTGATTATAGAAGTAGATTAAGTATTTTGCTTTAGTACATTGCATAATTAGTTTAATCTATGGTGAAATTTCTACATGGTAAAAGGGCTCTAAATCTTGTTGTCCATGAGCTCATCAAAGATAATTAATCTTGGCTCCAATTCTAACACTCTCTTTGAGAGCATATCCATTGTGGCATTGAATTATCTATATATGTGCTAAGAACTAATAGCTCGAAACTTCGAAATAATTTCTCTTATTCTGAGTTTCCATGCTTCTAAATTTAACTCCTCCAGGCGAGCCTCTCCTTTAAGCCAATTGATAACACATTTTGAGTATGCAAGGATATGTAACTGATTTATGTTTTTTTTTTTTGCAGTTGTCAATAGAATCCATGCAACAATCAATTCAGCCTTGATATTTGTTCTGAAGCTAATTCCAATTTTATATTGGATGGACCTATTTTCTGTTAACTTAATCATCCCTCCTCCTCCACACATATTTTCCTGTGTTGCCCCATCAAAGAATCCTATTGACAAACCTTGAGATATTTGTGGGAATTGTACTCTTCTTTGTGATATTGATTTCTAAAGGGGAAGAAATTCCCGAAATTGTGAAACAAATTTGGAGATTAAAACTGGAATATATATCTTATCATCTCTAAATATTATCTTGCTTCTCAATAGTCAAATATTCCAAGCAACAAATATAGGCAAAGTACTAAGATGATTGTACTTCTTTGCCCAAGAAAAAAGGATTTCTTCAAAAGAATACTTCTTCATATCTTCCATAATGCCTAAAAACTACAGAACATAAGACCAAATATCCTATGTCAAATTACAATTGTTCAAAAGATGTTCGGTAGTTTCTTGTTGATGTTTGCATAAAGCACATCCACTGGGTCCCTGAAAGCCTCTTTTTTGGAAATTTTCCCAGGTCGAGATTTTGTTGTGAAGTACCAACCATATGAAGCATATTAACTTGGTAGGAATATGCCATTTCCAGATATATCTATACCACCATCTATCAGTTGGTTCCATCTCTAAGTCAACAATCTCATCATATGTTGTGTTGGCTTTGATCTTTCCAGTAGAGAACTCCCAGCTCCAAACCAAGGAGTCCTTGCAGTTATTTAATCTTACTCCATTAAGATTTAACTCTTTTATGTAATAGCTCCATTCCTCTGCTAAAGCATCCCTTAATCCCAAACCAACTGCTGTCATCCAACAATTTTGATACAGTTGGGAATAGAGAGGATTTTTTACATCATGAAGATAGGTGAATTCCCTTGCTTCCAGAGCTTGCCTTAACCTTGAAAACAATTTGTATATTTTTGTCCCACCAATAAAGGGATCCTTACCAAGAATGACTTGCCTTCCATCCCCCACTTTCCAAGCTAACCAATTAAAGAGATGGGGATAGGATGTCATAAGAGCTTTCAAAACCATGGAACCTTTTTCGTGGAAAGAATATGACTATTTTTTGATCTAGTCTACAACCGTTTGTTTGTTTATATATTTTTCTCTAATGAAATGACCCCACAGACCAATCCCAAATAGAATTTTCCATAGATTTTTTAGAGTTAATGCTTTAGCAAACCAGGAAATATTTTTAAAACCCCATCCTCCTAGATTTTTAGGGATCAAAAGTATGGACCAATTTGCAAGATGAATAATTTTTTTGTTAGTTTTCCTAGCCCATAGAAAATTAAAAATCATCTGTCTGATCACCACAAGAATGGAAGCAAGGATTTTTGCCAAAGACAACCAAAATACCAGAATATTCTCCAATACTGATTTTACCAAAATCATTCTACCACCTAATGATAACCAATTATAGCACCAAAGGTTTATTCTTTGTTCCACTTTTCTGATCATCCACATCCAATCCTCTTTGTGATAATTATTTGGTTTAAGATAGAAACCAAGGTATTTAAATCCCATCTCCAAAGATGACAAATGCTATGGGAGAAATGATTGTATTTCAGCAAGAATATCAGCCCTGGAATCCTATTGATAGAATGAAGACTTATTTAGATTAATCTCCATAATAGTGGAATAAAAAAAGCGTAATATACATCTTTGGAAATCCATCCATTCAACTACAATGCCTATCCCCATAAGTAGAACATCATCCACAAATAATAAATTTGAAATATAAATCTTTTTGGAAATTTGTATGCCTCTAATGTTACTAGTCTTCTCTTCCGCCAACAAATGACGACTCATACCTTCAATCACAAGAATAAATAGGAGAGTAGATAACAGGCATCCCTGTCTAAGTGCCCTAGAGGAAGAGAACTTTTTGGAGGGAAACCCATTGATTATGACAGAATAATTAGTTGAAGTAACACAACCCATAATCCAGTTTGTCACTTCTAGCCCAAAACCAATTTGAAGAAGAATAAGTCTAAGAAATTTCTAGTTGACTTTATCATAAGCTTTGTTCAGATCCATTTTAGGCACTACCGCCAACTGTTTTTTTTATTTGATAGAGTGAATGGATTCCTTAGCAATACCAATAACTTAGTGGTCAATTGGTAGCAATGACATTAATTACTGGGTTTGATTCATGAATGTAAGTTGACTTATCACCATTATTTAGAGAAAATCATACAACGTGAAATGACTTCTTTGTAGTTTGCAAAGGGGTAGACTTTCACTCTTGGTAGATGTTTGTGACTCTTGGATTGTTGATTATTTATGTCTAAATAAGACAATATCTTAGCCAAATACAGACAATTTTAGGCCTTTCATTCAAGGCCAAAATATGGTTTCAACTTAGACAATATATGCAATTTTTTTTTTTCTTGTAGTCATTGCTATGGATACTTGTAACACTCCCTTCCACCCCCCTTAGCTTAACCATCTCAGTAAAAGATGTTACTCTCACTTAAACGAACCTCCATAGTCTTGTCATGGAAATGGGGTTATGAAACTCGTTTTCTGTCAACTTCATAAAAAATTAGAATAAACACCACTATCACGTCTGGCTCATCCAGAGCTTTCTGACAATATAAATTTTATTAAAATTTCACACTTGGATCGAAAATTATGACCACATGTAGTTTGGCCAATAAATCATGGCCACGTCAGCAACGTACTTCCACGTGGCGCCCACATCACACTCACATGGAACTTCACCTCACGAGGATGGTCAATGTCATCTTGCCATAGCACCGCACATTTTTTGTGCCATGTGATGATTTCACTTGGGCCCCACTAGAATAGACTCACTTAATAGCATGCTTCACAATGATTTCTTGTTATAATTATTTTTCATAACTTTGGGACTTGCAACATAAAACACATGCCAAACTCCAATAGACCCTCAAACCCTGAACACGACTAAGCCCCAAACTAGCCCTATGCACTCAATGCACTATGGGCCTCCTGAAGACCCGACCTCTTGCCTTCTCTGGCTAGTTTAGCCCCAAATTTACTTGGCCCATTTTAGGTTCGACCTTAGTACACAAGCTTCTGGCTAGTTCGACCTGAGTACACAAGCTTCTGGCTAGTTCGACCCCAAACCTCTCGAACTTGCCCAGTTCAGCGTGAAAATAATTTCCATAGGCCTAAAATATTTTTTACTCAGAAATTACTTTTGGGTTCTTCTACAAATTCCTCAAGGATTTGAGCAAGGTTCTTTTGTGAGCTTAGTCATGCCCCAAAACATGCTTAAACAAGGAAAGTCATTCCTTCATGTAATTAAGACACATTTAAGAGTGAAACACCAATAATTGAATATACACACATAGGCAATAAACTCTTCCTCATGCACAACCATCATCACAACCTTCTCTTGGAAAATAACATTTTGTAAGATCAGTGATAGCCACACCAGGCCTTACTAGTTTGTCCATGAATACATACCATCCCATGAGTAAGTACGACATTGACCTATAAATCATTGCTTTGACCACAAAACCACAAGAAACATATTTAACACAAGGAGCCAATAATGCTACACATACTCGTGCACACAACCTTGTAGCTATTAAGGAATCACATGCATTCTATGTCATAACAATAAGTTGCCCAAACCTTCTAGATACAAGATAACAATAAATGAAATACTTAGGGCATCTAAGAAATTCCCAAACATCCTACATCAATAAGTTAGTTTCCACTCCTATTCTTACTAACAATAGATGATCACCGAGGATGAGGTATTAAAAGAAGTCTTGGTTGTTGTAGACCACGAGTCATACAAACATCAACTCTCCTACAAGGATTCTTTTAAGTACACCCTAACAATTGGTCCTTATTTGCTATAAATACATAAATAGTAGAACATCCATGGCCATATGATAAATTAGGCATTATTGCTTGAATATTATAGGATTCAAAATATTTACAAGAACAAAAACTTACCATATTTATTTAAAGATAGTAGCAACCGTAGGAGGGACTTTGACTCTCATACCAACCACAGGAAAACATGCACTGCAATCTAGGCTTGCAGACAGCCACCCCCAAGCTAGACTCAGAGCCTAAGTAGGGAAGTTCTCAAGGGAACATGCTCCAGCCAACCAACAAAACAAATAGGAGTCCAAGGATTTCAATGATTCCACCTGCAACCCAAGAAGGACTTTTCCAACAACTATGGTTCCTGTTCCTTCTCCTCAACAACAACCCGTTGTTCCTCTCTATTTCTCAATCATGTATACTAACATGCCTTCAACCAACACATATGTCTATGTGTTCTCTGCTTGTGCTCTAAAAAAGCCTTCTTTTGTCTTTTTGCGCTAACACATCCTCTCTTTGTTTGTCTAAATTCCCCTAAATTCTTCTGTGCATTTTATTTTCTCCATGGCCTTCCCCTATTTGTTGTCGCAATTGTCTCCTTCACTTTGTGTGTGTGCACCACTTCTTGCACACCCTCCTCCTCTCATAGAGAGCACTAAATATCCTCTCCATATTTATTTATGTGTCTTTTTCTCATCTCTTGCGCTTCCCCTTGCATGTTGACCATGCCAACACATTTCACAAGAACATGATAGCCTTGTCCCCATGCGTAGGTGCCCATACCATGTTCTTAAATGCTTGTACAAACTTGTCTCCAATTCCTACAGGCATATAGGTGACTTCTTGAATGCACCTCTAAGTTTAGTCTTTTCACCAAGCGATTTCCCCCAACAACTTCTCCACTCAAGCTCAATTTGTATCGTCTCCTCAACTAGTCAATGTGCTACATTTCCACATTATTTTCATGGATATAATTCATAAATACAATTACAAGAGGTATTAGTGAAGGGGGTTATCACAAACCCTACCCCCTTAGTGGAACATTGTCCCCTATTTTTTGTTCTTGAACACAAATTTAACGATGAGATTTATGAACACAACTCAGGGGGCATAACATCCCATTAAATCCCATTAAATCAATCATTTTCTCTGTGGTTATTTATAATGCTCTTAATGCTTCTTGATGCACCTTTTTCATCTTAATACTTGCTTTATGGAGTGTTTTTTGTCTCCAAATTCCAACATTGTTGTCCACTGCACGTAGTGCCTCTTCATTGAACAATCTTGCCTCATTGCTTCCCAGGACACACCTAATGTGCCTCTAATCCTAATCAGAATGCCCATGGCTTCTTTAAACCATTTCATTTTCAAGTTCTAGCATCCCCTTATCCACTTCCTCAGTCCCTTAGGTTATCTGATTCCTCTTTTGTGTAGTCACTCACCTCCCAAGTTCAGGCATCCCCTTATCCACTTCCTCAGTCCCTTAGGTTATCTGATTCCTCTTTTGTGTAGTCACTCACCTCCCAAGTTCAGGCATCCCCTTCACTGCTTCCCAATCACTTACGCAATCCATCCCTTGGTGAGGCTTCCTCGCACAAGAATAGTCCTCATAACGAAGGGAATTCCCTACCTTACACCAATCATGACATACTTCAAGGAAACCAATGGACATCGCTGGGTTCCAGTGATATGTATTTGAAACTTGAATATTTCTTAACAATTTGCAAGTGAAATGCTTGAGCGGTTATGTCAATTTACATGTGAGATTTTTATGGAGTCTTTAAACAATTATGTCAAATTACTTTACATATAACAGGATTTTAAAATCAGTTATTTAGCAAATACTGAAGATAAAAATGCCGTAACGTCAAACACAAGACATCAAATGATAAAGGAGTTCACTCCTCCTTGGATACATCTCTTGATCCAACTTCCAGTGTTGGGCCTCTTTCATTATGCTCCAAAAATTAGTGTTTACATCAAGTTACAATGCTTAAAATGTAGATTGGATAGCTCCAATTGCTCCAGAATAGTCAAAAACCCCTTTTTTGACTATTTTTGCTCCTCATTTGGCCAAAAACTGACTGAGTTATGCCTCTTTCCTCCTTTTCCTAAGTTTTACAACTAACCATCCTACAATTCGGTCAAAACCTGTCTTGTGCACCCCAAACATGGAAAAGACACGCTAAACCTGGCACAATTCCTCCTTGGTGGGTGAATTTGTAGAACGGATAAGGGTGCCTTTAGGCCGCTAGTCCCAAAAAATTTCAGCCACATGGAGGCCATATGACCACGTAGGGTGCCTATATTCTGGGCGCTCTGTCTAGCCCCTGCCTAGCATGCACCCTTGTCATGTGGGTTCTGCATAAGACCTTGATTGGTGCTTAAAGGCTGGTCCCCTTTGTCTGTCGTGCGCTTGGTCACATTGTGGTCCATATAACCTTGGGCTAGCCCCTCTAATCCTCCACGCGCCTGGTCATATTGTGGTCAACATGACCCTGGAGCTAGCACTTAAAGTTGGCCCCCTCCTCCAAATTATGCTCCGACTAGCACTTGGTCATGACTGTTGGGCATATGGTGGTTATACGAGCCTCGAGGGATGGATCCCCGTATGATTGCACTTGGCTCTTAACCTGTGGTCCCATTGCTACGGGTAAAGCTTTGGTGCTGACCCATGGTTGGGGTGGCCAGGGGCTAGGTATAACACCTTCTGGGGTAAATGTAGATATAAACAACATAATAGGAACAAAAATAAAATAAACATATCAGCCATTAAAATCTATATACATCAGTACATTTGCACATGAAATCAAGGGAATGATTTTTTTTTCATTAATAAATGCAATGAATCAATCGATGATGAGACTACCATGTTCCACCCGACCATAGATTGGCTGATCCAAGTCTCTCTTCAGCCAATCACCCTCATGCCATATTCCAAGCATGAATATGGGATCTCAGAGAACACATCAATCAAAACTCATCTACGGCTTCCAGAGGCCACCCACCTCAACCCATCAAACAATGATTCCACCTCATAGTCGAACATCACCAAAAACTGTCATTAGATTGGTCTCCATCCAAGCCTTCCAGGGCTTCTAGAGCATTTTTCCAATCAAGGCTTCAAGAACTAGTAACTCAACCCACAACTTATACAGGGCTTCCAAAGCGTTTGTCCAACCAAGGCTTCCAGAACTAGTAGCTCAACCCACAACTTATATAGGGATTCTAGAGCATTTGTCCAACCAAAGCTTCCAAGACTAGTAACTCAACCCACCAAGGGCTTCAAGAGCATTTGTCCAACTAGGGCTTCCAAGACTAGTAACTCAACCCAAGTTGTTATAGGGCTTCTAGAGCGTTTGTCCAACCAGGGCTTCTAGGGCTAGTAACTCAACGCAAGCTATTACCGAGCTTCTAGATCGTTTGTTCAACCAGGGCTTCCAAGACTAATAACTCAACCCAGGCTAAGGAAACATGAGAACCAACCAAAACAAAGCGATGAAATTAAACCCACAATCACCATCATGGTTATCCAAGAAATGGCAAGGCTAGGCAATCCACTATCAATCTGGCCATCTTCCATGTGAATGAAAAATCATAACCAAGAAACCACATGCATGTGCCATACATGCCAAAAATAGTGAAGAAATCATACATGTGAATCGGTACCTGCAAGCAATTTGATGTAGCTACTGATGTCGATGCCCTCTTGTGATTTCCTGCTCTTCCTTTGCCTTCTTGATCCAAGAATCCAAGTATGCCACACCCTCCAAGAGTGCTCCAAGAAAACTCTAAGTCTCCAAGAGTATGAGGGAGAGAGAGAGAATAATGAGAGAGCTCCAAAACTAAATTGACAAAAGGTTCACTGTAAAACAAAGAAGCTAACCAACTAATCCTTAGAAGCCTTTTGATGTATGAGGCCTCTATTTTCTTCATTTTCCATTATTTTCCTTCATTTTCCTCCTCACATACAACTTGTGACCTTTCACCTCCTTTTTCTCCTAATTCCCATTATTTTCATAAATAAATGTGCCAAAATACCTTTTTACCTCTTTAATGCCTTAGCCATTGCGTTTTCTAATTTCCTTAACCATAAACAACAAAATGAATTCCCACTAAGATGTCTTGCCCACCATTCAGCTTGGAATACATGTCCGACCATCCGTGGTATTTATATATTTTTAAACGGAATTTTCACTAGGGTTGTTACAGAACCCTCCCCCTTGGGGGAACACCGTCCTCGGTGTTCAATGACACCTATAACCAAGATGGCTGCTAAAAACAAAACAGACTGCCCATGGAGTTTTACAATGCAAATCGCTGCAGTATTTATAATGAGTGACCTGCTCAAAAGCAAAGCATCATGACAACATGACCAGATAAAATCCATACTGCATATTGGAACTTTATAACACAACTTACTATGGTATTTACAATGATATACACATATACACATATACACATTTGCTTAACCAACAAATAAAGGATACAATGCCCATATCAATCAATAACTGAATCTAGAGGCTCACATCTCCACCCTCAAAGTCGTACCATGATTCACCTCCTTCCCATGAAGTCCAGAATCCACAACAAAGTCAAATCTGCATACAAATGCCCAGCGCTATAATCTTGCGCCATTTTTCCTCTCAGCGAATAGTTATCGACTCATTGTTCCAGGGCGCACTCCTAATGTGCATCTGATTCCATCTGGAAATGCTAATGACCAAAACAAATCCATCCTTGTCCTTCCCTTCTATGCTACATAGTCCCTCGGAAAATCCAGTTAATCCCTTCCGTGCAGTCATTCACTTTCCAAGTTCCGATGGCACCCCCATCTCGAGTAGTCCATCCCTTGGCAAGGATTCCTGGGATTGAAGGTTACAAAAACCAAGGCATATCCCTACCTTAAAATCATCATACTGGTCATAGCATGCTCATGAAAATCAATGGACACTATTGGGTACGAGTGTCCCATAATTTCCCTACTCCTGAATACTTTACCAGCATGCTATTGCATGTTCTAATTTCTTTTGTTGTTGCTGCCAATTATTGCAATTGATTTTAACCACCCAACTAGGCATTTCCGTGCTTCCTGTACGAAGCACATAACTTCCATTAGATTCAAAATAAATCAAAATAACTCACATCATACCTCATTGGTAGCTTGTCAATAAGGTACATTTGCAATCCTGTTCACTTCCTATCACAATAAGTCAAACTAGCATATTTGACCAAATCAACATGTATAGAAATATCACATCAGGTTAGCCCAAAACATAACCATAAAAATCATAAATCACATGCATACTAAAATTGAAATACAATACTAATACTTATCCTTCGTCGATCCTTACTTCTGCCTTTGTTCTTTTTGTACACACACTGGATCGGTTGTCACAACCAGCAAACACCTAGTGCCTTCTCCTCCACCAAGTGCACGTATGCATAGTGTGCATCACACATATACAATCACACACACCATACAACACCATGAAACACATGCACCTATACCTGACATACAACACATACACCTACACCCAGTGTATGTACGTATATGTACACAATATGCATCACAAGACATGCATCTACACACAATGTGTGACGCCACAAATGCATACACATACACTCGATTTACAACACAACTCATACATATATACCTGATATACAACACCACACAATACATGCACCTACACAATGTGCATACATAGTGCCACATGCCCTCAACACAACATGTATGACATGCACACAATACCACCCATAAACTAGTACCACATGTACAAAGAACCATCTACACAATGAGTGCACAACATCACATGTGCACGACACCATCTGCACAATGTGTATACAACACCACATGTACACTACACCACTATACAATGTGTACATAATAACACATGTACATATTACCACACACACGACATGTATGCGACACCACATGTACACAATGCCACATGCACGACATGTACATAGCAACACATGCACACAACGCCACTTGTACAACATGTACACCACTGCATATCCAACATGCGCATAGCACCATATGCACACAACACTACATATTCATCATGCACATAATACAATATATACACAATACTACATATCCAACATGTACATAGCACCATCTATACTTAGTGTTGAATATGTAACATTCATACAACACTATCTGTACCATTCTGTACATAACACTACATAAACAACATGTACACACACTATATATACACAAAACCACATGTGCAGAGATCATATATGAAACATGTACAACATAGATAGTATATGCACAATAGTAGTACCACACATCAAAAACCACATTGTCCTTACTAAGAAACCTTGCTTCTTGTGTCTTATCCATGCTTGTCTTAGCATGTCACAAAGAATGTTGCTTTCATTTAGTTGGTGTATCCTTCAACAGTACCTGTCATAACATAAAAATAGGCATAATGCAATCATATAAATTCATATTCACATGACATTGACCTCATATATTTGTAATGACTGCTCTTCCCACTTGATTCATCATGAACTAGGAACCTCTTCATGCCATTCAGTTGCGTAAGCAATTATTCCTTCACAAGAATGATCCCTGACAATCCCTATCAGACATTGATATAGATACATACATATATAATCGTTAGCATAAAACAATCATCACCTTGTCAAACAACGACATACATACATTCATGTATACATATATAAACATCAACATAATCATGATCGTAACATAATTACCAGATAACATAAGGTCTAGGTTAAGAGAAATTCCTTTATTCATGCAACACATGCGCAACATTGAGAACAACAGTTCCCAACATAGCTAAGGCATACGACACCTCAAATCCATTTACTTTACCTTTTCCTGTTACTTTCTCATGACTATAATGCTACCATCCATTTACCACAATCGATCCAGCGAGTCCAACCGACAGTCATAGCCTTACCTTCCGTTGCACTTACTCATGCACTGAGCTTCATCTGAATCTTACATTACCTTTTAGGTACCACACAACTCTCCCCAAGCTACATCAACTTTCCTCTTTCCCAACCAATTCCCAAGACTCAAAACAATAAAAGAGAAGACAAGAAAAAACCAAGAAGAAGACCATGAAAGCCCATAACAATATGACACTACAACAAAGTGGCAAGGCCTTGCACCAAACGTAAACAAAGCCACAAATCAAGCTCAAAATACCAAAAGCACAAGACTAACACCATGACTCAATCCCCATGGTTCCCAAGGAAAGATCAACCTGAGCCATCTTCAAGATTTCATGGAAACCTATCTTGCCATACAACTCCATGCATCATGTTTCCATAAACACATAACTGTTAATGTATAATTAAGCATAATAATACATGAGTTGCCTCATCTGATTGTGTCAAGCATGCTGCTTGCAACTGAACACATCCATGCCATCTCTCAACGGACTCCAATCCTTTAACAGATCCACCTGTATCTAAAGACTAACTAATATACCTGTCAAGTGCATGTTCATGAATATAGCACATATCCACATAATGTAAAAAAAAATCAAGGTTAAGAAGACTTCTTGTGTGCAAAGCACTCATTTGCTTGAAATTAGGGTTTCTAAACATAACGAAAGGAATTCTTGCTCAATTCCTTTCTTTTAAATTTTTACCTTGTTGGAATTGAGGCTTACTATATGTTGTCACACCACCTAACTATTAATTATATAGACACATCAATTATTACCTTGTCATGCTAATACCAAGCGTGTTACCCTACAACTGCTCACACATGTCAACTACATGTTCCAAATATCAAGACAATCATATCTATTAATTTGAAATCAACTGTTACCAATACTAACAATCATGTCATAATCCATTGTTGGCTTGATGGGGCCTGACCCAAGTTCGGACTTATTTAGCCAAACAAATCCCTACACTACTGGCCCTTTTGGCATCAGCCCGTGGAGCACGGACTGAAGTCTCACCCGAAGCAGTATGGGGGGATGTTGGAACCAAGTTTCCACACCCTTAAGATGTTTGAGGGGTCAACTTAGTCCAACTGTGCCTACCTTTGTGTAGGTTACTTCGCGCACTGTTCTGACTTGTGAGACCTTCGCGATCTATTGTAATCGCCTGCGCATAGCCCTACCCAAGGGTTGAGATGATTTCACGTTGTTATGGTAGTGATTTGTGCTATTTCCCCAAACTACATTGTGTCTCTTACTTATGTTCTTAAAGATGTTAGTTAACTTCACGTACACAGATATTTTATCTCGCATTCACTTAATTAACATAATCATATATGTTCGCTCATCATATAAATAGTATAAATGCAATTCATACCCGACACATTCAATGAATAAAACATAAAATAAATACACATGAATGATATAAAACTTCTCTTTATTAATGCTTCCAACCGTTACACACTCGACTTTCCTTACGCACTCAGCTGCAGGGGTCCGCGCACATAGCTGCGGACTACTAGGCCTCTATGCACTTAGCTGCAGAGCCTTCTCCTACTCTACGACCCAAAGCTAGACTTTACACTTTAGATTCTACTCAAATCTTCGTCCTTAGATTCTTATTGATTCTTTTACAACTTAAAGCCTCGCTCTATTTATACAAACCCATGGTCTGTGGACCATGGGTAGATCTCTATAGCCGACCTTACATTAAAAAATCGAGGGTGGATAACCCTATGACTCATTTACAAGCTACACATGACGTGCCCACAAAATGTGGAGTCTTTACATTGGAGTTACAACTTTTGACCAAAATTTGGGCTCTAAGCCCCAAAACTTCCCTCGGGGGATCCTGCGCCCAACAGGCCCCTAACACAAACATTGCGACTCGCTCTCGAGTCACTCTATCGATGCGGAGATCTTCGCATGAAGACCTCACAACTCTGCTTGGACTGCTACAAGATTAGTAGCGCACTGAGCAACTGCCTGTTGCACTTCCTGGACATGATGTTCAGAAACCATTGTAGTTGAATTGCTTCCCTAAACATGTTCCTGTGTTCCTTGCATTTGTGCGAGATTTGCTTTAATAGAGGTTATAATGATGAACACCTCATGAATCCATGGTTGTACGTGTTCCTTCAAAATGACTTCCTTGTGTCTAGTAGTGTCCACTTGCTCCTTGAGTGCTTTTGCCTGCTGGATCCGCGTGAGCCTCTGTGTAAGGGAAACCATCTGCGCGGTCCCCTTTACTTCATCATATTGCTGTTGTAGCTTGCATGCCTCTATTTCCAGGTGTTGTATATTTGGGTCCTCCTGCAGAGTAGTGAGAACCTCAAACGACTCCTCAAATAGCTTGGTGCAGTCTTTCATTGCGTTGTTGACCTCCGCTATGGTTGCTGTAATCACGTTGGCGTGCTGTTCCTTGACCTCCAGTGACATTGAAGGTTGTGCCTTCAATTGTAGCTTGGATATTTGAAGGTTCAACTCCAGCTAAACCTTGGCCATCTCTTCCTTTGCCTTGCGGACCCCTGCTTCTAGTTTCCAGATGCGCACCTTCATTGGTTCCTCTACTTGGATGGCCAACTCCGAGACCATCTGGCAGGCTTCCTCGATCACTTGCACCAGCTTTCTGTTCTGCGCCACGACCTCATCATGCTTTCGGCTCAACTGTTTGATGTTGATGTGCTGCTCGCTCATGAGCTGGAGTGTGCGACCCTCCTTGGCTTGCAGTTCTGCAGTAACTCCGTTCTACAAAACGTAGAGTGTCTCCCGAGGGAGCGAAGCCATACTTATTCCAACTCCCTTTAGCCTGCTAACTATAGGCCTATCAACCTCATTTTTTGTCACGAGTGCTCCCTCTAGCAGCACTATAGTGTTGGTCATCCGGGAGCACAACATTTCCTTAGCCGCAACCATGCCTAGTGCGAGGTTGGTTGACATAGTACCAACCCGTGGAGTGCTAACCTGCAACTCCTGTATCTGCGCTTAGAGAGCCCCCAACACCATCTAGTGTTCCTTCATAAACTGCTAGAAGGCCTCCGTGGTGACATCCTATTAGAAAATTATATATTACGGAGCAATGGAACACATAAAATATTGCAGAAATATAAACACAAAAAACGCATAAAACAAGAGAGACACAGATATACGTGGTTCACCCAGTTTGGGCTACGTCCACGGGAAAGAACTAGTCCTTCTTTTTATATTATCTAGCAAACTGAAGAGATACAACCTACAACTGTATGGAGTAGTCTTCTGTCGTGCTATGCCACACTTCTTGCAGAATTCTTCAAATTCCTTGCTGCAAAACTCTCCACCGTTATTTGACCTCAACACCTTTATCTTCTTCTCTGTCTAGTTTTCCACCAGAGCCTTAAATTCAAAAAAAATATCAAAGACTTCAGATTTCTTCTTAAGGAAATATATCCATGTATTCCTTGAGAAGTCATCTATAAATGATACATAGTACACAAAATTACCCAATGATGGAACTTTCACAGGTCCAAACACATCACTGTGCACAAGCTCTAATATTTGTTTCACCCTCTTACCACCAGAGGTGAAACTCACCCGATTTTTCTTCCCATATACACAATTTTCACAGAAATCAAAATCCAAAGAGCTATTACTCATACCTTCTACCATACCTTTACCATGAAGTATTCGAAGGCCCTTCTCTCCAATGTGTCCAAGTTTTTGATGCCAGAACATGGTCTTCTCTCCAGAGACCACTAGATTTTATGCTCCACTTTTAGGAACCACAGAACTATTGCACCCCTCAATAACAGTGCTACGTTGTAGCTTGTACAGAGTTCCAACCTGAACTCCCCGCATCAATACCAGTTCTCCCTGAACCATCTTGTAGGTATCCTTCTCAAACACTGTTTTACACCTGCATCATCCAACTTGCTTACAAAAATCAAATTTATGGCCAATGCAGGAATATGAAGAACACCTAGAAGTGTTCTAACCCTTCCACCTTGCAACTTCAACTTTACTTTTCCTCGACCAACAATTCTAGCCTTCCTATCATCCCCTAAGAAGACATCACCACCATCGTATTTCTCATACTTGCAGAACCAC